>QGOB01000428.1:0-33118 GCA_003313055.1 Termitomyces sp. MG145 | reverse complement strand
TTTTTTTTTTTTTTTCTTACAGCTTTCTTGCTATCCTGTGCGGCGAAAGTGGTGAAAAGGTGGAGCTATTTGCTGGGACTTACCGGACAGCGCTTGCGCTTTCCCGTACATTTATTTTACCCGACTCTCCTCGGTCATTAGAGTTGCAACTGCAGGGCGATGATCTGGTCGAAGTGTTTCTCGTGTTCTCGCAAAACGTTTTCGGACTGGAACCGGCTACTGTGCGGGTACGAGAGGTCAGAATAGGCCGTGCTGAGCGTCGTGCAGCGAGAAGGCGGGCGCGAGAGATTCGTGCTGGGGAAAACATAAATCATGATCTAGAGACAGTGGGTGAGGAGGACACGAACGTCAACGTGAGCATTGGTGTGTCTGTGACGGTGGATTCGTCAGCAGTGGCTGCTGGAGATAGCCTTATTCCGAACGACCAACCAGGTGTTCAACAAGACACTATGACGATGGCTCACGATAGCGCAACAATTGCTCAATCTGAAGAGCTCGTCGCTGTAGCCACGGCACAGATGGGTCCATACACGACGTTCCAGCAGTTGAGCTTTGCACCCAAGTTTCCTTTGGCTTCTATTGCGGATGAGTATATAATTCCACCAACGTATCCTTCCTTTTTAGAGTATCGCGCAGAGCATGAACCTGAGGAGGGGAGTGCGACAGATTTGTCACAAATACAGTTCACGCCGCCTGGTCTTCCTGTACCTGTGCCGACGGCTCCATCTCGTTGGTATTACCGCGACCCTAAGGATGTCATCCATGGTGAGAAAAGTTTTGTTGATTTGGTGTCATCACATAACGTTAACACTTGGCTTCGCGCAGGGCCTTGGAAGGCTTCTTTAATGCAAGCTTGGTACAAAGACGGGCTGTTACCCCTCGATCTCCCAGTCCGACGAGAAGAAGACGATGATTTTCTACTTCTCAAGGATCTCAGATTACAGAGCGTCGATCCTACTCACCTTTTCCGTCCCCCTCCTCCGCCGGCGTCAGCTCCTTTTGCCAACTCTGCTATATTTGATACGGAAGAACGACCGCTTCTCAGGCCTATCTCGCTGTTGACCCAACCCCAGCATTTTGGACCCCCTGCATTGTTCTTCTCGTCGCGTGGTGGGCATAGCACGGCAATCGTAGATGCGCGGGGGAGGTCGGTATTAAAGAGTCGATTTGTATGGAGCTCCGATGAGCAAGACGACGAGTCCACCAAGTCGGCCTTGATGGGTAAGATGGGCGATATAAAGCGCTTGGAGGCGCTGGATGTGGATGATCGGTCTGTGCTGGTCGCTATGCGTCAAGGTGGGTTTGAGGCAGTGGATCTGTGCGATGCTTTGCTCCGCCCTGCAGACGAGTCTCGAACGGCGTTGCCACAGTTTGCTCCTTCGGTGTCTAATATTAATCGGCGGGCGCCATTCGTTTGGAAGATTGGTATGCCGGTTTCGTCTTCTCCGACGACGGCGACTGTGCTCTCCTCAAAGGGCAAAGGAAGCTCTAGCCATCATCTTTCAGGCAAAAAGTCGAGTAATGGAGCGGCGAAGTCACAAGTCGTCAAGTCCGAGTTTTCTTTGGGTGATACGGAGTTGGAGTCTCATGAGGAAGTGTTGTTGTTCCTTGGGCGCAAGGACGATAATATATATTTCTGCGAACGGAATACTGCGTCATTCCGTATACTGCGCCTGTGTCCTAGCATTGCATGACCCTTTTCAAGCATTTATCCTATGTATCATTGTTGTCAATCAATTTATCTAGATCATATGTAACTCTATACAAGTTATATCCGCACTTGATCCAAATCATCCTCTAAGCCATCCGCGGTTACTTGGTCACAATTTGGCAACAACCTTTCGCAATTCCGATTTAAGAATTTTTCCAGTGGAAGTTTTCTGATTGAATGCTTTAGGTTGAACACAACGGAAGGGGGATCTTGGACAACTTACGGGGAGATCAGGGACAACCTCCACCCATTCAGGGCAAGCAAAGCCAGGCAGCTTCGTCTTGGCATGTTTCTTCAATTCTTCGGCAAACTGGTTATGCCGACCTGCCCATTTGGCAGCATGTTGAGGGTGCAGAACGACAAAAGCCATTGGCCGTTCTCCCCATTTGGGATGGCTCCTGGCTACAACAGTCACTTCAAGAATATGAGGGTGGCTCGCGAGTTCTACATGCGGATAGATGAGCGAAGGAGTGATTGGAAGTTGGGTCTCATGGCACACCCACCCTGTTCGATCGCTAGGGAGGATGCGTTCTCGCCTCCGGAGATGATGATGTCTTTGCTTCTGTCCATGATGGAAACACTACCATCTGGATACCAAACGGCGAGGTCGCCAGACCTGAATGCTCCCCCACGGAAAGCCTTCGCAGTTGCTTCGGGGTCATTGAAGTACTATTGAGAAAGGATATCATCGGCGACCACATCGTATCAACAGAAAGTGAGGACTTGCTTCTTTCATTGTGATGTTGCCCCGAGTGACAATCTCACCGAGAGTCTTTCCGTCTCGAGGTACGTCAACCAGTTCGTCGTCGTCCTCTTTGGCGCGCTCGTCCGGCTGATAGACCACGCGGACTTCTTGGGCCGTAGCAAAGGCGTGTCCTTGTCTAGCCATGTACTTGGAACGTTGCTCCAAGGAGAGTTTCGACCACGATTCTTGCTCATAACTCCTCGTGAACGGACCATATGTCTAATGTACACCCTTGTTTGAGTAAAAGCGACAGGTGCAGATAAACAAGTCACCTCTCTAGAAATGGAAGGTTCAACTTTGATGGTGTTTGCCCAAGTGTCAGAAACTCACGTTAACCCGTAAACATGGACTGGAGTGATCCCTATCGTCTCAAGTCCGGCAATCAAATGAGGGGTTGGAGCAGCTCCGGCTGTGCATCGATGTCTCTTTAACTCAAACGTGACAAGCGTAAAAAAAAAAACTGACCTATAATGGCTGTGACAGGCTGTGGCGGTTTCCTAGCTGAGGTATCATTGATAATACCGATCTTAAGGTCCTAAATTAAAATTGTGTTATCATGTTTTAAAAATGGTGCATGCCTGAACGGTAGGTGCGCCACAATAGTGCGTCACCCCAGAGTGAAGTAGGTGCTTCCATATGAGGGAGTAGTTGACTGTGCGAAGTGTGATCTGGGCCGTGAGATTTAAGCTAGGACAATCACTCTGAGATACTCGGAACACTCACCTGGGTTGCGAATGCGAAGACGTTAGCCCATGGGAACGTCCAACCTGCAGCATGGAACATGGGCAAAATCCTGATTGTAAGTAAATATGGAACTAGGTTGCCGTTTTCATCGAAGAATTTACCAAAGGTATACGGAATGACGATTCATTCTAGCAGATGTGTGATTGAACCGGATTGTTTTCTTTTGAGGAACGGGATACTCACCGCCCTTCGAACGCGTTGGCTATTGCCGCTAGGTAAGAGCCTGGAAGGAATCAACATTTGATTAATGCCTGTTCACAAATAAATATTACCTCTCAACGTTGTGAGAACACCTTTCGGCTGTGTGGACATAAGACTCAAGTGGACAAGATACAAGACAACACATACACGTCCTGTCGTTCCGGAACTATGGTCAAATAATTAGAGACAAGCGGACGTAGAGAAGTCTCAGCACCACACGTGTAACAAAGTGTACTAGGAGTATTCTCGTCAGCATCAGTCTCCAGGCCTAACCATCCTCTTTCGGCACTGAATTTACGCCCGCCACTCAGAAAGGTTTCGTAAGGATCTCCGGACCTCCCTGTATCGTTAGAAACGATGAATGGTACCTGGGTACCTTGGGTAAGATGAATGTACTCGTAATCTATGAGAATAAGACGAGCGCCGCTGTGCTGGAGGATGTACGTCACTTCATGTGGCTTGAGGCGTGTGTTGATCGGCACTATGATCGCTCTTGCGGCAATGATTCCATGATGAGCATCTGATCAAGAGTGAGGACGCGTCGCTATGCAGTAGATATGTACATCAACCTGCAATAAGAGGCCTAAAAGAAAATATTGATTGATTATCAAGAGGTGAGTCTACGTGAAACGTAACGTACGAGTTGGGTGCGATTACGGCTACACGGTCACCAGGCTTGATTCCTTTTGCTATTAACGCATAAGCCAAGTTTTGTACACGTTGAGCCCTTTTCGCTGTTCCAATAACTGCGTCTCACATTGAACACAGGACATACCAAACAGCAAATGTATAGGACACTGGGTGTTCAACATCTGGGTGTACAAGAGCAACTTTGTCGGGGTAAATCTGCGCCGCTCGTAGCAGGAAATCTAGTGGATTCTAAAGGGATGTAAGTCGAATAGATGAATGTCGAGCACTGAGTGAGTTAATACCAATGGATGTATATGAACGGGAAGACCCCTCGGTTGGCGTAGTCTGATGACAGCATTTGGAGGGGGTATGCTGGCGGGAGTCGGGGTGAATATAGAGGACATGGTTTTGAGAGGTGAAGACTTGTTCGCTGTGTAAATCGTTTCCCGTCACGGACTCCTTTCAAATTCGCCTACTCCGCAAACGCGGATCATATGGTTGATGCCGACAATATCGCGATCGACGTGGCCTGGAGAGCCCCCTATCAAGCTTTCAAGCTCAAGGTTAGGGAGTAAGCCATTTTTCCATGATATCTCACACAATCTGCCTTTCCCCGCTGTTATGTAATTGTCAAGTGGTTGCTCGACACAGTCTTATCAACGCGATTAGAACTTGCTCTGCGCGCCACGCCTTGAGATAGACAAACATCCTGAGTAAGTCATTGTACTATGTACACCACACGTCCCATGGTCCCTGTGCTTATGATCTTCAGCTATGCAAGCGACTAGGCTTATCGATTTGGCCGATTTCCATCTAGACATTCTTGGTCAACAACCTGGACTCAGAATCTATACCCAGCTATGCTGGTGTTTCTCGGTTTCTGATGAGTCTTCGCGATTGGTGATTGGTGATACATTGAGGAAGGGCCTCGTGCGGTTGTCAGCCAGTTTTCCATGGATAGCTGGTCAAGTCGTCAAAGAAAATTCAGGCCAGGGAAATACGGGGATTTTGAAAATCAAGCCTTTCGAAAGCTCTCCTCGTCTGGTTGAGAAAGACCTCAGAGATGAATCTCTGGTTCCAACAATGGATGTTATTAGGCGAGCCAACTTCCCTATGGAAATGCTCGACGAAAACGTATTTGCACCTCGTAAGACCATCCCAAGTCCCGATGAGTCTTCATCAGAACCAGTTTTTGTTGTCCAAGCCAATTTCATTCCTGGCGGCCTATTGCTTACTTTCGTCGGTCACCATAGCACTATGGACGTGACCGGACAAGGAGAGATCATCAGGCTTTTGTCAAAAGCCTGCCACAACGAACCATTCACGAGCAAAGAACTTTCAATTGGAAACCTGAGCCGTCGAGATCTTATCCACCCTGTTGACAATGACAATGTTCTGCAACAGGACTCTGGGCTTGCTCGCCAGCTCGTGAGACCAGATCATCCCGGTCCCGACGTAGCATCACTTCCTTCAGAATGCAGCTGGGCCTATTTTACTTTTACCTCACTCTCACTCGCCACTCTCAAATCACGTGCCGCCGAGACTATCAGTCACCTCACGGACTATATCTCTACAGACGATGCCCTAAGTGCCTTTATTTGGCAATCTGTCATTCGTGCCCGCCTCCCACGTCTGTCATCCACGACTAAATCCACACTTGCTCGAGCTGTTGATGTACGGCGCTATCTGAATATCCCGCTTACATACCCAGGCCTGATCCAAAATATGGTATATCACACGTATCGGCTTCAGCAACTAGTGGAAGAGCCGCTAGGCGTTGTCGCATCACAGCTTCGCTTGGCTGTAGACAGCAGAACATCAGATCTCGAGTACCGCACTCGTGCCCTCGCAACGCTGCTTGATAACATAGCGGACAAGAGCATTGCATCCGTCACCGCAACAATTAATCCGTCAAGAGACATCATGATCAGTTCGTGGTCCAAGGTTCAGGGTTACGAGCTTGATTTCAACCTCGGTTTGGGTAAACCTGTGGCTGTGCGGAGACCACGAATGATTCCTTGCGAGGGTTTAATATACCTCATGCCTAGAACCCAGGATGGTGAAATGGCAGTTGCGATGTGTTTGAATAATGATGACATGGGGTGTTTGAGGGTTGATGAGGAATTTAAAAAGTATGGACAATATATTGGATGATTAGTTGAGGTATTGGGACGACTTGGAGTAATCAAGTAATACAGTATGGTGGCCTTGGGTAATGGTCAGCCTTCTTCCTTTCGAAAATGCACCGCGATGAAACATTGAAAAATGATAGAAGATAATGTAGCGAGTAGTTACATACTGGCGCAAATGAACAAGCGCAGGTAATTCGAGACAAATACAAAGCAAACAATCGGCAGTGCTGCTTGTTGTGGTATACCGTCATCTTTCTCTCTCATTCCAGCCATGTCAGATTCTGCCTCTGGTTCCGTCGACAAGTCTGTTCAAGTGAAGCTAGTATTGCTAGGTAAGCTAAAATCTCCGACCTCTGACTGACCTCCGTATCTCTTCGTCGCTTACGCTATTTCTTTATGAAGGCGAAGCAGCCGTCGGAAAATCCTCAATTGTCCTCAGATTTGTGCGTTGGAATATGTTGTCTGCCCCTGTTCTCTTGATCTTCCCCACACTAGGTCTCAAATGAATTCCAAGCCAACAAGGAACCTACTATCGGAGCAGCCTTTCTCACGCAGAAATGTCGACTAGAAGACCGGGTTTTGCGCTATGAGATATGGGACACGGCTGGGCAGGAACGGTTTCACTCACTTGCAGTCCGTTCAGTCGAGTTTCCGTCTATGACCCCACCTGATCTCCTTTTCCGTAATAGCCTATGTACTATCGCAATGCTCAAGCTGCAGTCGTCGTATACGATATCACCAAGGCTTCCAGTCTCGAGAAAGCGAAGTCATGGGTGAAAGAACTCCAACGACAGGCAAATCCAAACATTGTTATCGCACTTGCTGGCAACAAACTCGATCTTGTTCAAGTCCCGGTGTCATCATCTGGCACATCCTCATCTGAATCCGAAGACGAGGCAGATGATGCGACAGCCACCCCAGGTGAAACGCCGGGCTCATCGACCGAGTCGGAAAGCCTACGTCAGGTGCCGAGAGAGGAAGCTCAGGCGTATGCGACTGAAGCCGGTTTGCTTTTCTTTGAGACCAGTGCCAAGACAGGAGATGGAATCGTGGATATTTTTACAGAAATTGGTGATTGCTCAGTGCTAAGTACTGGGGCAGTCGTTGACACGTTACATGATTTAGCAAAGAAGATTCCCATTGAACACATCTTGGCTGCGACGCGAGGCACCGCTCGGCCAGGTGCCACAGGTCGTGCTGATGGTGTACGACAAGAAGGCGTCAGCCTTCAAGAGAACCAGGCGAAGACGAAGGATGCCTGCAACTGTTAAGATATTGGTCACCCTTTGCTCGTTTATGTATATGAATTATGATCTTTAATGACTTTCTTCACTTCACCCTTTCTCATGTTCAATAGGTTGCATCACACATTTTTACCTATTTCACGGAAATTAGAATGCTTTCTAAGGTAGTATTACATTCAATCCACATAAGGAGGAGGACGCGTAACATTTTCTTGCTCGTTGGGGTTTCCAACCACTGGTACAAGGTAGGGTGGCGGAGCATACCCATGAATCTGAGCAGGCTCTCTTTCAGGTAACGGTATAGACACACGAAGTTCATCTGAGGTGAACGTGGGAAGTTGAGTAGTTGCTGGGCGTGACGGTGGTGTTTGATCGGGCGACCGAAAGTCAGAATCTATAGTCGGAGGGGGGTCTGAAGGGTCATCCATGGCGGGTGGAGGTGGTGGTCTTTCTCCGGCAACAGATTCTTCATGCCGATCTAGAGCCAGGCCTAATGCCTCTATTGCTGTTTGTGGTTCCCGACCCATGTCAGCAAGATCCGTTAGATCTGTGTCTCTTGTTGCCATCTCTAACGGAGGAGGTGGGGTCATTGAACGTTGTAAAGGTTCTGTGTGCCCGTCGAACTGTTCAAAGGATAAAAATCCGAACTCAAATCCTTCACCAATAATTGTAAGTGACGAAGGTGGGCGATGCGAATGCAGTTCGTCGCTAGGCATGATAATTTCTTCCTCAGATTCAAGAAATGTTGGAAGTCTCGAAGAGCTCGATCCTCCGCTGTCATCCGAGCTAAATGGGGGAGGTGCATCTCGTTCCTCAAAGGGAGGTGGCGCGCTGTTCGATAAGATACTTGGTCCAGCCTCTCCCTCTGAGTAATGAGGAACGGAATAGTCTCCATCGTCATGTCTGACCGTCCTGAGCGGTGGTCGATCGTGCTTCTTGGAATAAGCAGCATCGAATTCAGGGGATACTTGTGGAAGAGGGGCAGGCGGGGCAAGCATCGAAATCGGAACGGAGAGCGTCGAAATATGCTCTCTCCGGGTTGTAATATCAACGAAAGAAACGTAGACAAAGAGGCAAAAAGTGATCGAATGGAGAATTGTGAGCTGCGTGATGGAAGGGCATTCTTCGTCGCTATCATACTGCCCACCAAAATCGGTACTCGAAGAGTTGTTGGGAGAACTTGAGGGCGAACCAGTGGATAAAGGATGATTCAACAAAAAACGCAATTTGACAGGACGTGAGGAGTGAAATCTGCATGAAGCTCCCGAACGTGCGATGGTCGTCTTGTGGGAGGTAGCCGGCATGAGAGACAGCGAGGTTTTGAATGATGGCTTGTGAGAAAGCCTCTCCTCTGGTGTCATCGAAGGCCCTTCCGCTTGCGACTGATAGCTTTCTTGCAAACAAGATTGGATGACCTCATCTGCTACTTCACCTGTGTCACCTTTATTAACCTTTACAATCCGTATAAGTTCTACTCGGACGTTTCTCAATCTCAATCCTTGGTCTACCACCAACTGTGTCGCGGGAGGGGGTATTGTGACATACACCGGAATTGTTTCTCCAGCCACGAAAGTTATCCGCGGAACTTGGACCTCGACGCGGGTTGGATCCTCCAGGATGTATGTCTCAGGATGAACAGGTACAACATGGGAATGTGAGCTGTAGCGTCGTGTGTGCACAGTGAGTGTTTTGGAAAGAGGTGTCTGAAGTGGGTCCGACGGATGAAGTGTGGCTGTTAATAGGTATGATAACGAAGAATTCGACGTTCGGACGGACTGAGGTGCGTCTGTCTGGAGAGGAATGGCGAAAGGAAATGACGTCGGAAAGGGAGTGACTGTACCAAGGGTCCGGGTATATAAGTTAATTTCCAATATGGCAAGTTCTATCTCGTGCTCCTCAGCCCGCTCGACAGTCCGAAGGGAGATAGTCCTGGCCATGGGCAGGTTACTTGAAGATAGTCATTGCCCAATTATATGTTTGCTCACACTTTAGCCCACAAATCTGATCCAGTAGTCTTGATTTGAAGTTCGCCTTCAATTGCTGCGTGTTCACCTTCAGCACCCAAGAAGCCCTTCTGAAAATTCACGGAATCCCCAGAAGGAGTAATTAAGATTTGAGTACTCCCACCGACAATCGGTTCTTCCGGGACAGTAGAACATTCATCTGGGTCTGTTCGAGAGTAGATTGGGGGCGGAAGCGATTCAATCATAGTGGTTGATAGCTTGAAATCGTCGATTATTAGTAGTAACTTTGCGACGCTTGTTACATAATAGTATTAATAATAGATCTGCTCCAAATGCCGGATACATTCTTCACGTAAAATGGAAGTGAATGTAAAGAAGAATAAAAGTGACGAAAAGATGCTTTTGTCTCTGCGATAGAGCAGTGTACATCGACCAAGACACCGCGGCATTTCTTCAATCATTCGTCATACCGTGAGATACATCTGTCATTATAAATCTACATAAAGGATATGTACAAAACACTTAGAACAGTATCCATTTCTTGGATATAATGAAGGAGTTTTGAGCAGCGCAAGATTGAAAATGCTCAGCACTCGACACGCGAGAGACTCTCTAACTCGCCAAAGAAGACCTCATCCTTCGCTACCTCGTGCAGCATCAGAACTTCCCAAGTGACATCTCGATGACCGCCCAATAAACCTGTACCCTTCTCTGAGGAGTTGTCACCGACCTCTCCGTAACCCATTCCAAACGACAGCGTAGGTACCGTCGCTTTAGAAGTGTCAAAACAGTCCTCAGCGTCGTCTAAAACTTTCATGGCTTCCACAGCCCGCTTCGAGCATATTGCGAAGGCACCTCGCATTTCGTGATTCATCAACAATTTCTGGACGAGTCTCCACATAACTGCTCTGAAACCCAAAGCACGGTTTGCCTTCAGTTTTTGCTTCAGTTCTGGTGGAGCGAGGAAAGCGAGGGAGTAAATCACGATCACAATTTTCTCCAAATAGCTTAACCACTGTTCTCGAACCATCAATTGAAAGTCGGCATCAACCACGGGTAACCTGTGGACAAGAGCCTCGAAAAGGCTCATAAGCAAGTCCTGGGGGATATGTTTGGAGTAGGTTTGCCTATTTGAGTCCAACTGACTTAAACGACTAAAAACTTCAAGAGCAGTGTCGACCAAACCAGGCGGTTTTGGATTTCCGCTGGGCGGGATTCCAACAAGCTGAGTTAAAGTCATTGGTGGTACAGCTTCAATAGGGTCGACGAGATACGAAGATATTAGATGAAAAGATCTGGTTGCCATCCTGAGGTTGATGCGAGGCGAAGAGGTGGACAATTGGATACTGGGGGCGGCGGTGGAGAGGGTATATAATACGTCACGACGGACACGAATTAAATCGCCGAGGGAGAGCGCGGATGAGGCAGGTGAAATTGTACCATGTTCGCCACGTGTGATAGTACACAAGCGAAGCATCAGGTCGATGAGCCTCGTGTGACGTGATAGGAAGTCAAAGTTGTCATGCACAGTTGATAGATTCCGGATGATATTTGTTATAGCCAGTACAATGTCTCCTGGCCTCTGAAGAGGTCCAAGTTTCGGATCCTTTGAGCCCTGGCCGGGCACGAGGACAGCAAATGGCTGATTTTCTGACTCGCATACCAAAGTGACTAGTTCGCGATGGGTTATAATCTCTGGATCGGTATGGGACAAATCCACAGTAGAGTCCTCGGAACCAGCAAACGCTTGCTCCTCAAGAAGGTCCAGCACCTCGTCAAAAAGTTCAGGAGCTTGAGTAAGTGGGAATCCCGAGCCGGGCGCCGCACCACGCATCGTTGATAGTAAAGTCAAAGTGGTTAATGCATATGATAATTCAGCTGCTAGCCTCGAGCGGATCGACATTGTGAGTGCCTCAATGTCAACAGTACCCCATTCATTGACATCACGTATTGGGCGGCGCTGAGGGAGAGTTATCGGCTCGTTCTCGAGTAAATTCAAGTCTCGACCACCATAGGTATCAACTTCACGGGCAAGAGGAATATATTCAATTTTTCGACGGGATGGCTGCTGACGGGGTCGTGGTGGTGCTTGCATGGGTGCATGAACTGGTGGGGCTCCGCCAGACATCGTGGCAGATGAACTCCGATCAACCGCCGGAGGAACAGCCGACTGGCACGGAAATATTAGCACAAAAGACAAGGATCAAAACCTAAATTAGATCATACAGTTGAGTTTTCGGAAGGGGGTTCTGACCCTACACCAGATAAGAGACAAGTTAAAGTCTGCAGAGCCAGAAGACCTACCAATTTTCTGCCTTGCTCTCTTCCCGTCTCGATCATCATAGTCAACCCTCCGTTTGATTCCCTGGATTTCCGGATCTAGAACGTTACCATCGGACAAAATACTGTGTGATTGCGAGTCATTGGGCACACCGACGAGATGGGCATGCGAGGTGTCAGGAGTGGCCTCGGCTGGTGGAGCTGACTCTGGCCTTTGTGCTGAAGATGGTGGAAATGACGAGGAACCATTTGCTGTCGATGAAGCTGAGGTTGTTTGCACTAATGGCCCTCTTTGTATTTGCGATGGGTGCAACCCACTTGGAAGTCGATTGGATCCTGAAAAATCCACAGACCCTTGACCACCTGCCTGCCGAACCCTCTTCTGTTGCTCTTGCAAGTTGTTTTTGTAATATTGTTCGAAAGGATAAATCATGGCCATGTATAGTGACGCAATCATGTGTGCAACTGAAACGGTTCCTACGTTTGGACCTCGATGAACCTCTTCTGGAAGGCCAAACTGAGGAAGAATTGCACTCCAGCCATTGTTGTCTGTGACCTGTGGATTTGCAAGTAAGTGAAGAAAACACAAAGTATTCAAGCAGCTGTCGTACTGCTTGTCCTCCTCCGTTTCGAAAGACAACACCCCAGAGTTGGAAAAGCCCGACATCTCTTCCTGCAAGCCGAATGGTGCCTATTTCTGACGAAAGTTCTAAATTCTTCCACTTCGATGTGTTTGGGTCGAAGTTTGGGGAAGGGACACCTGTGAGTGCAGGTGGTAATGGGGTATTCATGGAGGCCATAACGTTGGCGAGACCGCTCAGGAAGCCTTGTCGACGCTGCGCGAAATTGGAGCCGTTGGGCGGAGGTACTGTCCGGGGGATGGATTGGGACATGGGGTCAATGAGAGAGGGAGATGTCGATGATGGATGGTTGTTCGGCATCTGGAAAGTCGTTTGTTGTGTAGATGGGCCAGAAGGGAGGTCATAATTCGACGACAGATAACCAGGAGGATTAGTTCCTCCGAGCAATGGCGCCGAGTTTGTTCCGCCTGGTGAATTGAGAAACGGCGTGTGGTGAGTATTCGCTAGTCTGGCTTGACTTGCAGCGGAAAGAGCAGCCATTTGTTTAGCAGCCTGGGTTGGATCCATATTGTTGAAATACGAGGACGCATCAGATGTTGAGTTAGACGCCATGAACGACGGCAAATTTTGGCCGAGCTGTCCGTTCTGTGGCCTGGAAAAGAGATCATTACGAAACTCAATAGAAATGCACAGGGAAAGATAATTCACAGCATAAGGCGGCACTGTGGCGACGCGAATTGGCAGTTAGTTGTGGGCTGTGGTCAACTTTGCGTTTCACACTGCCAAATTCGGACTTCGATTATAATAAATATACGATCTCCACTCAATCTTCACCTTACATAGTCAATTTTTACTATACATAGACATCTCTCCCAAGTTGCCATCTATCAAAAATCTACCGAAGCAATTCTCATGTCCCTTGAAAACATAGCTTAGACTTACATACCCATCGTGGCATTTCAAAACTCAACTTCGACCCGTGACCGTGACATTTGTGACATGATAGAGTAACAAACTATTTATGGAAAAAAAAATTATTCAGTCCTGTCAAACAGTGGTGACAACCACACCAATGTCCGAAATCGATGACATTTTTGCCTCCAAGGGTAAAGATTCCATCGTTCAGCCCGTTCCTTCAGTGCCTTCTTCCTCCAAGAAGGGCAAAAGCAAGAGCACGAAACGCAAACGGGACGAACCAACCGTCGACCCCTGCAAGCACACTCCCGAGACTGTCATTGATACCTCTATCAACGTCGCAAAAACCAAAAGGCCAAAGATCGAGAACAAATCGAGATCCAAGAAGCCTTCGGCAAACCCGGACTTGGTTGATGACATGAAATTTTGTGATTCTCGAGGGTCGCGACCTCGTCAGTACTTATTCTGTTCATTGACGCATCGTTTTTGATCAATCTTCGATCAGGCAAAACGACAGAGGAAGGCTGGCTTATATACAAGGAAGATGAACTCGGTATACATGATGAGGGAGGTGGTAAGCACAATATTTTTCATCTTTTCTCGCCTTTCACGTCTGGGTTCAGACACTCCATTATGCCCTTTCGACTGTGATTGTTGTGAGTTTTCATCTTTGTCATCACTACTCAGCCTGATCAACCTGAATGCAGGTTTTTGATTCTGGTTACCGTCTTGATACCCTTGTCATCATCTTAGTGTGTATATTGTAAGTCCTTCCTGCACCCAATCGCGCCCATATCTATTTGCCAAATTTTTACCCCTACTTCCTGAGTCCTGCCCAGTTATCACCAACCTCGGCTCATTCGAAGCCTTCTTGACAGCCTGTACGGCAATTGTCGGGGAAGGTCAAAATGCAGCCAACAATGATGTTTCCCGTCTTAACTTCAGCGATGCCTCTTCTAAGGATCGATGATCTAGTTAGCCCATGAGCTCAGAAGGATACATACCGACTCTTGATAGCAAAATTGTTATAGCAGCTACTACTTATACTTGGAATCTTGTAGACCTAATCGTCATCGTCGTAATCCACTAAGCCAGGTGTAACCTTCACCGTCTCCTGATGAAAAGGATCTTTACCCTCCACTGCTTCATTTGCTTTCTTGTTTCTCTTTTCCTCCGCATTTCTCTCCTCTTGAGCTTTTTTTGCGAGATATGCGGCACTCCCTACTATCTTCTCTGGGTTTTTACACAACTTGAGTCTTCGGTCAACTTCACGGACTGCTTCAATATCTGGGGGATGACCGGCAGAAATTATGAGGGATTTCAGAATGTCTATCTGGTGATGGAGCGTATCGGTGGACAGTGCTGGTGTAGTCGGATCGGTTCGAAACTTTGAGTTCGACCATTGAGTGGCAAGTTCTGGAGCGACGAGAGCAAATGCAGCGAGGGCAATTTGTGAGGGTGTATAAACGAGTTCTGCATCAGTCAATCGAGAGGCGCGAATATGCGTCAATGCAGACTCATAAAGAGATCTAGAATCCAGTGGAGAACCTGAGTAACTCTTCATGGACAAAGTGAGTATCGTACCGAGGGGAAGAAAAGTATCAGACCTGTATGTCAAGAATAATTCCCCACAAGGCTCGATGAGAATGCCACACTGCAAATTCAAATCCCAGGCTCTGGGCGACCAGGAATTCGAGGTTAAGGACATCTGATGGCGCGATTTTGGGTATATGAGTTGTGTATGTCTCCAGCGATATTGGATTATTCGTCGTTTTGGTGGCAAGGAATAAAGTAGTCAACCTGTGAAGGGATGTTACTATTCCAGCCCGCACGTTTCGTCATGATCAACGCACATAACATTTTTAGGATGCCAGTCCATGACAGTGTTCTTCAAGTAAAATCGTTTCAAGTAGCTAATCGCGGTTGCCTCAACTTCCTCTGGAAATCGAAAGTGCCCACACAGCTGGGTTATTTTAGTAATATATAACTTCACCAGAAGTAATTCTTCATCCGCTGTAAGGAAAGATACTACTGCGGACGATCCTGGCTAAAAATGATCACATATTTCGAACTGGATTGATAGTACCAGCAGGTTTCTACCTTCTCACTCTCTAGTGTATGACGAATTGCATCGATAGCTGCCGCGTTCAGAGAGGAACGAAGATGAGCGAGGTGTTCGACTGAAAATCTCCAATTTCTGAACTGGGTGCTCCATTCGTAGAGCGGACGTTTCTGTGTCGGAAAATTAAATGACTGGTCGTTAGACATCGTGGGGAAGTGTCGCGTGGCCTGTTGGCCGCACACAGAATTCCAGATCCTTGATACGATAGTTTGGAATATGTATGGAGTATAAAAATTTCCTTCTGTCAACATTTGGTAACACACTGCAGACCTTTGTGCTCAAATCGTTCATTCTCGATCAGGTCGGCTTGACTCAGGTTACTGTCAACGACGATCTTTCACCGGCGCCCACCGCGCCAGCGGTCTTTCCTATCATCACTCTCCAAGCTTTGAGCACACACACACACACACACACACACACACACACACACACACACACACACACACTTGAAGAGTCATTCACTGCATGTCTACCTTCTCTTGCCATTTTTTCAAGTTCTTTTACTGATGATAGTAACCGATAAGTACGAGAAATTTACTTGATGCATCATACTTGACGGTCTGGGCTGTTGGACCTAGCCCTATTTCGGATTTCCAAAATCACTAAGGGGAAAAACAACGTGAGGTATCTTCACATTCATGACCATTTGGTTAGCTTACACTTCATGAGGCGTCGCACATTGACCACGATGACCTTGCTAAGTACCTATAAGTATCATGATCATGATCACACTACAAACAGCATGATTAATGATGCCTACTCCCCATTCTATCACCGTTCTACTATCACCACTTATGCAGCTTTCCAAAACCGTGACAACGCAAGGGCGACACACGACAACAGCATGAGTTCATCTAGCTATGGCCATTATCATGAAAAAACGACTTCGATTTTCCAGCCCTCTCAACTCTCACTCACTCCTACCATGTTTTTTTGTTCAAAACTCCTTCAGGCCTCTTCCCAGTCAATACCTCACTTCGCGAAATCATTCATCCTCCTTTTATGCTTACTTTCGTTCACTATCAGTGACTGTTGAGTAGACAGTTGAGTGGACACTGTCAATTGTTAACAATCAATTGTCGCGTGACGTCACGCGAAAGAAGTTTGGTGGATCGTGACGTCTGAAAATAATAACCAACTATACCATCGATGTAAGTCGAGAAAGAATGGATATCAGGATTTCCACTGCTATGAGATAGAGAGCATGAAAAATGTAGATATGTCAATTCATACAATGATTTTTATCCGCTCCTGGCTTTACAGATCGTCCAGCTGCGCTGCGTGAAAGTCAGAGCTGCTGCGGGAACACAGAAAGCAACCAACAAGGCTAACAAAATCTGTGGATGTTCCTTGGTTCGTGGGCCTTTCACGATCAGGCTATGTTTTCCAGACCTATACCCTATGGACCGTATTCACGTTTCCCCGACATGTTCGACATGTTCTTTTCTCCACCTTTTGATCCACTCAACGATCCGTGCGACGTTGGACTCTAGATCCGCCATCTCTTCGCTAGTCAGCTCGACGACAATTTCGGACGGATACGAAGATCTTGCTTCTTCAAGCACAACCTGCATAATTTCTGCTTCGTTGTTTTCTTGGATTTTCTTCATAGGATACCCTCTACATGCATGCAATCACTTAAATACTCTTCCAGGCATAATGTAAGATCTATCAAACTAACCTTTTCTCTAAGCGCTCCCAGAGCTTTGTATGATCGCAGCGAAGAACAACAACAAGATCAGCCCAGCGCTCGGGAAAGGCTTCACATGTATGCCAGTCAAGAATCACACCTCCTTGGGAAACAATTGGCTCCAACTCGTCAAGTAGCTGATGACCCTCAGCATTGGTAGAATAACAAGAATAGGAAAATCAAATGCGCACCCTATCCTCATCGACGGTATAACTCTGCCATTCCTGATCAAAATTTTCATAGAGCCCCCTTTCCTTGACCCATTCACCGACGTTAATGTGTTCTAAACGAACAGGCGACTCGTTGGCGAGAATTTGAGCATGAGTAGACTTCCCAGTGCCTGGTGTACCCGTTATGATAATAACAGGTGCTTGTCTGGACGCTGAAGACATTGAGTTGTGCAAATCAGATGTGTTTTTTGAGGATTATTTCTAAAATTTGAGGATCAGCTATTAATCATTAAATAATTTATAATATACATGTGTAAATTTGGTCAAAGTTCTAATTTTTGAGTATGTGAATAACTCCTCGCGATTGCTCCTTCCGAAAACACTCGGAAGCAATGGAGAATTTAGACGATGAACTTATCCATGTATTACCGATTTGCTACTCGACTGCGCAATCTCCAAACATTCATCTGCACCAGTTTCCATTGCTGACCCGCCCCCTCCAAGTGCCTCCTTCAGCGGTCCTCAGCGGAAAGCGAATAACAGCCAGAATCAAACATCAAGTCCGCAGGCTGGAGGTACATCTTCCCGCAGATACACGCCCTGAAGTATGGAATGTCGATCGTTCCAAAGAACTTGGAGCTGCCCGTGCAGAGGATGATCGCGAGAAGAATCAGGAGACCAAAGTCAAAGAGCGCTCGGGAGAGGAATTCAGATTGAGTGAAATTCGCATGCAAAGCGAAGAAGTGCCTCAAAAGGGTATCTACATGTTGGGTATCGTTCGGGATGGTAAGTACCCCTTTGTAGTAGAACCTGTCTTCCTAATTGTCCTCCAGGTCAACTCCATCTTCATCCTATCAGTCAAACACATCAATTTCGGCCCACTCTAACTTACCTGGATATGCTTTCCCGCAAAAATAAGAGAAACCGTCTTGGAGATGATTCTGATTCTGATGATGGACCACCGCCAGACCCTGATGAACCTGCACCAGTTACGCTTCCCAAAAAAGAGAAGAAACCTTCGGGAGAGAGCCGAGAGGTTCAAGTTACAGCTCGAAAAACAGAAGATAAGGGTGGTGGCCAGATACAGGGGGGGTTGTCTGTGGTCAGACGCGAAATGTTGCAAGCAATCCGAGCTGAAGAGGATGAAGAATGGGAAGATCTCCAATTTTATGATATCACCGTGAGTCAACGTCCCTAGTGCCGACTCTAACCTCCTCGTGCTAATGAGTATTCCAGACGAATGAGTCAGCGGAATCGTTTGAAGGTGTATTTTGTCAAAGCGACAAACTATTAGAATGCAAAACAGATGTTACGATATTCCTCAAAGAAATTCAGGGATTGTAGACAGTGGGTGACCAGACGCTTCGAATTCTTGAGTATATACATACTTCTTTTGATGGACAAATGTCACTCCTGATCTCCTTTCGAAGAGTCGGAGTGCGAAGCGTCTCCTCTCGAACTGCCGTTGCATCGCTTTCTTTTTTCACTACTGCCACCTCGTTATGCACACTGACGATAGTTTGACCGAGTCTGAATCTAACTCATCTGTTCCTCATGAGCCTGATTCTGATCAACAGGGCTCACATCTGGTTGCTTTCGAGAGCGGTGATCTTTGCGACGAGGATTTATGTGCAAAAGCCCTTCACGCAATAGACCAAATTAAGCTTTTTGACATGAATGCTGTTGAAAAGGTGGGTGATCTTAACCGTCTTTATGAGATCAATGGTTCTATTATCAGTTGCTCCCGAGTAGGACGCTGCTGTCCATGAAATTATACTGACCGCTGCCAGTTCTCTACTCCATTTTCTGGACCGTATCTGTCTGCTCTCCTCTAGAGAGAGCATGATGGTAGCTCTCTATCTCTTTCCCCATCTTAGTCAGTCAACAAAAAATTAGGAGACGAACACCACTTAAACCTGCTCAAACTAGCGAACGCCAATTTTCTGTCTATCCTCTTCCTTCATCGAAGTACCTGTCGAGTCGTTGCCGCTCAAGCTGACATCTCCACGACTATCGCAGCTGTTGTTTGTTGGGTGGATGTTGTCCTAGCAAAATTGGCTACATTTATTCTTGTCGTCGCTAAAGGTCTAGTGCCGCATCGATCGAAGCTCGATACTTCCAACTTGTTGAGATCTCAACGACAAGATGACTCTATACACGCCGCAGCCCAGCTTCCGGGTATGATGACGTACACTTATTATCAAAATCCGACTTATCCAACTCAATACCAGAAAAATGGGAGAGTATTATTGACGTCATTGGATCAAATACGGCATCCCCAGCTGCAATTCGCCTCGCCACTAGGTTGTTATTCGCGGCCTTGGTAATGGGTCCTCAATTGAATGGTGAAAGACAGTGGGCGGATTCTCGGTAGGCGTTGTCCCCTTGTTTGATTTAACGTTACTTATGAACGTCATTCCCTTGCGTAGTATTCATCCACAACATGTCATGTTTGCGATCCTCCGCAATACTGAGCGTAAATCTATCAATGGACTATCTGCGAACTTTCCCGGGGTAGAATATGACGATGAAGAACGAACAAGTCTCGCAATGCTTGTGATCGTCTTTTCTGTGAGTCAAACAAATCTAATCCGCCGAGCCTGCTTTAAAATCTCCTTCCGTTCAGGCTAGCCATGCAGCTCAACAACGCGACTTGGAACAGGCCTATCAGCCACTAGCAAGAATACAGAGCCTGAATCGTCTGTTAGACGTCCTTCAAATTGTGTTCTACCATGATACGGCTCTGTATGGTCAAATGGCACTCCCGTGCGTGGTTCTTGATACGGCACAAACTGTCTTGATAAGATGGGGAAACCTGATTCCCTGGTCATGGTCCATATGGAGTGATCAAAGACTTGCGAACGTAGAGTGCATTATCGATTTGGTAAACCACTTGATCAGTTTTTTCGAAGAATACTGATTACACTAGCAGACTATAACATGGTTATACCACCTAAATACACCTTTCTGCACCATTTCCTCGTCGGACTGCCTGGCTGCTTTTTCGTTTGACTTCGACTCTATTATTCCGGATGATGAACCGTACTTCAGGGCCATCATCGTCGTAAATCATATCTTCGCCTTGAGAAATGATAAGAACTAAAAAATCTCTGTACCAGCAAATTTTTGATCGAATTATGCTTCACACAGTGCAGGTAGTCGAGAAACAGGCGCTACATGGCATTTCCGCCGACCTCGCCGTTGTTTTAAGGCAAGCGTGTTTAGTGACTGTTCGTCTTCTTCGTTATCACGCAGAAAAACGCGACACAACACATGAGCGTATCGTCCAATCAATTTGTCGGTCTCTACAAGCTCTATTCTGCTGGCTTGGTAGCAAGCCAGAATACCTGGGTCGTACGTGTTTGATTTTTAATTATTTTCTACGACTTAAGCGAGATGAAGTCAAGGATCTCATATTGGAAAATCTTTGCTTAATACGTCCAGATATCATGATTGCGACGTTTCACACACTTTGTGAAGACAAACATCTCCAAGCAGGAGAAAAATTTGATGAAGGTGACCCTAACCGACCAATGTACATACACATCATGAACTCAAATCATTACGTAAGAGGTTGTCGGATTCATAGAGTAACTTCCTGTTTTATGGCTTCTTCAAACGCTAACTCATCAGTTTCTGCCAGGAAGATTGACCTCTGGGATGACAGTTTGTCTGTCGTCACTGCGACTTGTCTCAGTATCAAACACACTGTTTGCTTTCTTACGTTGATATGGAATCGTGATCTTCATGGCTACATTTCGACCTTATCTTCGTTATCGCTAATTTCGAAGGTGATGGATCTTCTAGTCAGAAAAGATCGCAGCGACAGGGCCGTTACCATCTTGGACGCTGCTATTTTAACCTTTGCATCGGTTACAACTCGCTTTATGACTCCGAGCACTATGGAAGAGGAGTTATTCTGGGATCTGGCTCTACAATCGAAATACACTGACTTGAGCATAGCATGTACGTTGGAACGTAGATGTCAAATTGCAACTTCCATTCACTTCGTTTATCTCGATACAGCTGCGTTTGCACACAGAATCCTGATGACTGGAGGTCAAAATATTGACTCGTTAGGCTTGGCAGAGGCCTGGGACCATTTGTGTAACGTCCTCCTGGTCATACTCGGTGGTCGTTTTGCAGAAGATGACGGGGCACTTGCACTATTGGTTTGTCCTGGCGTCTGTACGGCTCTGACCAGACTGTTTCAGAACGACTCTTTCCCTAGTATGCACCTGGATTGATACAAGTTGATCTGAAATCGCTGACACTTATCAGTGGATTTCGTCATATCTTCGCCCTGGACTACGAGTCTGATAGCAGAATTAGAATCTTTAATGTCCGCAGAACGTTCATCAACAGAAGGATATCTTGTCACTCTTCAGCAGCACCTCAAAAGCGTCGGCAAGGTGTTCTTGAATCAGGTAACGGAAATTAAATAAGATACAATTATCTGAATTGCTAAAGGGTATATCAACTAGCTGGCTAATAAAAAGCGTCAACTTTCTGGTAATGTAGACATGGTACAGCCAGCTCATCAATCATGTTTCCGAACAATAATGATTATTTATCCTAGGTGATTCACGATGTCAGGTGGAGCCTCGTGTACTCATATACTTCACCAAACTCTCACATTGTACTGGTGTTTTCAGAATGAGTTATATATGACCAGTTATCTTTGCCAAACTAGCAAGTACCTCATCCTGACCCTTCAATAATTTAGACTGAGGATTTGTAAATTCCAAGGCCAGGTCCGCGTTAAGTTATGAGAGCTCAGAGATAAAAAAAAAATAATGATTTTTCTTTCGGGTAGTCTGTTAGCCTTCGTCTCAATGAGGATCATCTTTGTCATCGTCGTTTTTTCTCAGTAAAGTAACAATAATGAAGAATTGGCACGTTGAGTCCAAGATGTTACAAGACAGGCTATTTCAACATGAAAAAATATCTTTATTTTCATATATAAGGTTTTGCTGATGAACACACAAAATCAGCAGCCCCCTTTGAACTACCGTTTCATGGTCATAATTACCAGATCTACTGGACCCACAAGTGCAAGTTAGATGTAGCCGAGACTCCTTGTATAGACACGCTCCAGCTTGTCAGCCTTGTCTGTGCCAGTTAGGCACGTCTGAAGAAGTGTACATCTAGCCTCTCTCGAGTCCAAACATCCAAGGAGGACAGTGATGGACACTGAGATTGATTTGCTTGTTGTGACACACTCAAGCTATCAATCGGGCTGTTACCTTTTTGGTTGATTCATTGACAACGGCCGATTAAGTGCGAGGGAATCTATGATATTTTGGGCACGCAGGACATAACACCACAGCAAAACGCATACTCATTCTTTACAAATACTTTTTCAACCCGAAAACTTAACGAACTATAGTGACAAAGTAGCACGAGAAACACTCAGGGAATATGCCCTGTTTTTTATCCTGGACTTTGAAGTGGCACTGGCACCTGTTGAAACGCCTTCGTGACGCTTACGGACAACGGATTTGAATGGGTCCGAGGCGTATTTGGCAGGCCTAAGGTCGTCGCCGGATCTTCATCGAAGATGATCTCAGTGCTGGAATGGCTCCAAAGCACGAGACACGAACTATAACGTTTGAATGGCAATCCTCGAGGAGCCACCTAAGGTTGTCACCATTGTACATAATATGAGATGAACCAGGATGCTAGAACTGAACTAAGACGATTGTATGTATGTCAGATGAAGTGATGGCAGGGATGAAGAGCGAGTGCCGCTATAAGACAACTTTGTCGAGTTTAATGGGGTACCCATGTGGTATACCCATCCGGATGGGGTGACTGCTTCCATCTTGAGTTTTCACGTGAAAAATGTGTAATTTTTGGACAAATGCCCGACCCCAGGTTTCTGAAAGATATTCCGTTCGATTAATGGGAAGAAAATCTCGTGGATCTTCCAGGAATGGCACCGGTGACTGTTCAGCGAACAGCGGACGACTCTTTGCTGAAGCGTTCATGTAAGATGCGACGATAGGACTTGGTATGTATCGAAGAATAAGCGCGAATCTGGCGAGTAGGTGACAATGAGCGGTCGAATTTGTCCATGCATCGTTGGTTGCACCTTGCAAAGAACCTCATCAGTCAAGCACACAAAATGATGGCGCACAAGTACTCTTTTTTCACCATTGTAGTTGAGTCTACGTTGTATTAGTTCATACAGGATGCTTTCTTTCTGTCTGACAGACGATCTTGTTGAACTCTACCACAACATTGCCGATGATCCTAGACCACAGCTGTCAAGCTTCTAGGATTTTTCAACATCATTCCCTCCTTCGATCCTTCTCTCGATTCAACATCACGCCACACTTAAGTCGTCTATCAGCAGTAGATCCCTGCGTTCTCCTTTATCAAGCCCCTTTTTAATGGTAAAAAACGGCGGCATCCTTGCATTATGCTAACAGCCAAATCGCAAGTTACAAAGGCATTGGATGTTCTCCAATCTCATCAATTCCTGTCGCAACTGGCAAGGCTACAGACAGCCTCCATGAACATTCTCGTCGCCTTGCTTGAACAATGTAAGCGATCTGAGACGTGGAGACACAAGCAAAATATTGTGCTCAGTATAGCAAGGGCGAATTTGCTAATTGTTGCGGTCACGGAATACTGCAAAATACGCATTTCACTATATCGACGCTAGAAGGACTGACTCCTTGATCATCTTCTCTCGCTCTTCCTCTAACCGTATAGTCATCCGACTACTGCAACAAGGTTGTGCCACAGATCTATCCTTGACGCCCCTACACAATTCGCACTGATTCTCTTGTCAAGTTGGTGCCAAAGCCTACTGCAGCATTTTATCTAAATATTGTCTCTGGAGTAAATCATTTTATTGGCCATTTGAACACAGCTTGAGCAATCTAGTAGGATGTAGCCATTGTTTTTTGATAGAGTTGAAACGAAACAGTATCTGCAATGATGTCACAGTTTCCAACCGCGATCACGTTTGACAATGACCATCGACACAGCCACACTTTATAACAACGCGTCAGTCACATGGCCGCAATTTCTTCAAAGTTCACTTTCACACCGCGAAGGGTTCGAGCTTATATTGATTTCCAGAATTCCAGCCCTTGTAAAGAGCAATAGTCCAGCTTATCTTGTTACCATTTAATTCACATGGCTACCGCGCCTGGATCCCGATTACAAGCCATTGGACAAGACGCACAACGTACAAAAGCAAGATTGTTGAAACAGGATGATCCCTTAGCTGGGGAAGTCGTCCTTGATGGTGAGGACGATAGAAGGTTCTCTTACTCCTGATGCAACTGTTTCGTCGTAATATAAAGTATCTCCCTCAGGCAACCCTTGACCCGAGACGGAGTCATTGAGATATCATCAGACGAGGACAAGTACGTACATGTATCTGCCAGTGACCGCCCTGTTCTAACTTGGGCTTGAGCGGAAGCGAGACTCATACCTTTCATGACCCTTTTTTGTCGATTCCGGGCTCCTGGCCCATAAAACAAAAATCTGGTGTCAATATCGAGAGGCCAGTCATTCACAAGAGTTCACCGACGTAAGTGTTTGTATGACCTATATGGGGACGGTTGTTCACGGGATTGTGAAAGATCATTGAAACCTGAGACGATTGATATGCGAAGGAGATTGTCTCGTGCCCCAAGAAGGGTGATTGAGAGCTCTGGCTCAGAAGATAGTGACACCGAAAAGAATATCACACACGTCTCGGAGATCATTGAACTCTTTGACAGCTCCCCCGAGCGGCTAGTTTCAAGAAAAACGGAGCTATCAAAGATCAAAGCCCGGGCACCGATATCAAGTGAAGACGAATTGTTTGATTCTGACGAAGTGGATGATCTTAGAAATGACGAATCTATACTCGTACTGTGAGCGCTGATACTCTCGGTTTGGACTAGAGTCTAATGACTTATTTAGAGACGAGCCAAGGACGGCCAGGAAACCTCTCCGACTGCCAACCCCCTCCAAACCATCCTCTTTAAATCTGAAGCAACTCTCAGACTCATTCAGTGATAGAGAGCAGTCCCACAACTTAGATAGGGAGACTGGCAATTCAAAAGGGGCTTCCCATCATCCCATCGACGTCCCTTTGACTCCCGCGACACCCAAATTCATTGCCAAAACTCGAGTGATGAGAAGTAAGGGAACACCTCGCGTCAGCAAAAGAGCACGAGTTGCTGCTGAGCAAGAACGACGGGTGATGTACGCTCGAAACCTATTTGAAGAACTCAATCGCTCTGTGTTTGAGGACAAATTACCCAAAGAAACAAAACTCAATTGGAGCAAACGGCTGCTGACCACAGCCGGTAGAGCTAAATGGCATCGGTACTGGTTACTTTCCTGGGATTTTGATTGCAAGTAGGACTCAGAACCTGACAGGTCACGAGATGGTGTTCAGACCGCCGAAATAGAACTTGCAGAGAAGATCTTGGACTGCGATGGTATAACCTATTTGCTTGATCTGTCGCATCTTTTTAAGTTTCGTTCCAGAAAGGATTCGAAACACACTCTCTCATGAAATGTGTCATCTAGCATCGTGGATTATTGACGCTAGCCCGAAGGAAGGTCATGGTCATCTTTTCAAAGCTTGGTTACTCCTCTCCTTCAATGAGACTAGCCAGAGCATTACTGACGTTCCCTTCATAGGTCAAATAAAATCATGCGTGCACGTCCTGAAATTGAAATAACTGTAAGCTCATTCTTCTCACATTCTCCTCATAATTCCTGTAACCCCATATGCCTAGACCAAGCACAACTACGAAATAGGTTTTAAATTCAATTGGAGTAGGTGGGTTTCATTACCTCCTGTGCTCGTCGCTGAAAGTATTGGACATTAGAATGCCTGCAGTGTTCAAAAATGTAATCGGAAAATACTAAGCTATCGTATTACTATATGTTGACTCACCATACTAGCTATGGCCGTCACAGCAGGTCTATTGATGTCACCAAAGTTGGTGAGTAACAGTGTTGGAAAAGCATATTCTAAATCAGGAACGGCGTCTCTATAGTTTGTGGCGCATGTAGAGAGGGGAGGCTTACTGCCCTCTTTGAGACTCGGGCCTCAAGAAATTCAAAGACGCCAAAGACGAGCAAGTTAGCAGCAGCCAAACCCCAAGGCAGATATCCTTCATCTGGATTCAAGTTCTTTTGTGATTTTGACAATTTGCAGATTCGCCGCTTTCGCTCGCTCAAGTTCCTACTGACGTGTCTATGTCCTCCAAGTCATATACCTCGACTGATCGCGTCGTCTATGTCATTCAAAATTCTGACTCTGATCAGGATGTTGAGATTGAGACATTGACGACCGCCATGAGTTCTGTCACCTTCATTGGCTGAAATCTGGTGGATAGGAAAGCCCGGTGGATGGTAATCAGCTGTTTCTATGGGCCACCCAATCTAACTTTACTGTAGGCTTTTGTAATTTGAATTGATGTCGTTGTATCAATTGTACTTGCTTTTGATCCTTTCTATATTCCTTGTTTTTGGTAGATAACATTTTTGGTAGATTGCTTTGTTCGTACTTTGTATCGAATTATCCATGCAACCTTTCGTCACCAATGCAAGTGGCACTACAGAAATAAGTAATGTACCTGTTTCCTGGATGAACGGTGACATAGCTCACTCGGAGTACTTGGAGGAGCATAATGAGCATGCTGCATAATGCACAATCCAAGGGTAATCGTGGTAAATTGATAGGATGAGTATTTGGTGTCTGTTTCTGGGCGAGACAGGAGGTGACGAACGCAGTCGACAGGCCGGGTCACAGTACCTCGACCAGAAGCTGCCGTTTAACACTGCGACACGTGTCGCTGGAGTCAAAAATCAAAAATACTGACCGAAAGAACAAAGTCTAAGTCCACTGCGGCCTTGCGTCACCGCACAGCAAAGAAATATCAAATATTATTGCAGTGTCGACAACCAATCTCACAACAAACAAAGCACGAAACCGACAATCTCGAAGTTGAGTCTACCCTATCGAATACACGTTTTCTTATATACTAATCTAGGACGGCTAAGGTGGTCCGTACTTTCTAAGAATAGAGAATAACATGATAATCGTCTGGTGCAGTATCGAGTGTCCGTGAAAAAATAGGGATGTGAACGAGGGTCCGTGAATAAAAATACAGAATAGGGATACGAAAATAGGGATATAGCTACGCATGTGCTATTCAAGTTCTGACATTAGCTCCCTTTCAAGGCGAGTCCTCCGGACGAGCATATTCACGACGCGTTCCGTCGGGTCAGGGCAGGGATTGGAACAAAGGGTAAGGTGCTGTACTCTAAGAATGTGATTCTTCGCGTGGCCGCCGGGTTTTCATGGTGGAAATTCACGATGAGATGCGGGGCTTCGTTCTGCATTCGGCTCTCCTTTTCCTAGGTGTTGCGTGAGGAGGCTTGGTCTTTCCAAGTCACCAGATACTCAAGTTTGCCGTTGTGCAGTCGCGAATCGACGACCTTTTCTGCTTCCCAATCTTCTCCCCTAACATTGAGTGTGATATGCGGTATAGGTCGGCTGAAGTCGTCCGGTTTACATCTACGAAGCTTGGATATGTTGAAGGTCGGGTGTATGCGCCAAGATTTGGGTAGTCGTAATTGATAAGCGTGCAATGAGTGTTTTTTAATTATTTTAAATGGTCCTAAGCTTCTCCAATCTAGTTTCTTTTTGGGTCTACCCGTAAATATGTGCTCTGCGTTCAGCCAAACTTTATCTCCGACGTTGAATTCTTCTTGCGAGTGATTTCGATCGTAGAACCATTTCATATCTTCAGTGGCTCCTTCTAGTGCAGCCTGTGTTTCCTTCCTTACATTTTTCATTCTTGCCGCAAACTGTTCGGGACTCTCGGGGGTCTGTGCGGATGGAGTCGGGTCCAATCCGGTGTTAACTTCATGACCTCTGGTAACAAAGAAGGGGGATTTGCCCGTTGAACTCAAAACACAATTATTATAGCAGAATTTGGCTAGAGTAAGCCATTCTGCCCAATCATCCATATGGTAATTGATGAAAAGCCTTAGGTATTGCTTGATTTCTTGATCAGTTTGCCCGTCCATTTGTGGATGATGCACAGTTGACAAGTTTTGTTTGATGCCCATTAATTTGTATAGCTTGTTGGGAGACATTCTACTAAGCTATGCGGCTTAGTGGAATGTCTCCCAACATAAAGTAAACTCGACCCATCTGGCTGGTGTCCACCCCCCTCTGTCCTGGAATCACCAGGGTTGGTAACCATGCACTAGTGATGTTTCTTGCCCAACTTCTTCAACATCATCAATATTTCTGTGTGGTGCTCAGCTGGTTCACTGCCAGACATATTGCCAACCATGGGGGTTGATCCGCTGGCCATCCAGGTCGGTCAGGTTTACTTTCTTAGTGGAATATCTCCCAACATAGCTCTCTTGTGAAATTGGATACAAACTGACCTCCCCGATCATTGATCACTGTGTATGGAAGGCCTTTATAATGCCAGATGTGGTCCCTGAAAAGATGCACCACTCCCTCGGAGTCAATTTCTTTATTGCATGGTATTGCAAATATGTGTTTACTGAATTGATCAACTACAGCCATTATTGTGTCATAACCCATTAAGACCAGCAATCCCATTATAAAATCTGTGGATATAATCTGGAATGGAAATTCAGGGATTGTGTTTGGAGATAGGAGTCCCCATGGTTTTTGTGGGAATACTTTTGTCTGCTGGCATTTTCTGCATCTGTCTATGTACTTATTTATATACTGCATCATTTTAGGCCACCAGTAGTTCCTTAATATAAGTTCTTTTGTCTTGTTCCTCCCTGGGTGTCCTCTGATTAATTATTGAATCATGATATAATTTGATTATTTTTCTCTTAATTCCATTGTCTGCTACCACTATTAATCTGTTTCTGAATGTTAGCCCATCATGTTCTTCCCAGTGTGCAAACTTCTCATCCTTATTGACTGGTGATACGACCCAGTCAGCGCTGGCTGCCTGACACCGACAAGTCAAACCAAGCACGTGACCTCAGCACATGACCACTACCGACCGACTGCTAACGACACCGACCGTTACTGACCATTCCCTTAGCGACCAAGCCAACCTTTGACAATCCAGCCCTCTCTACGGCCCCCAACCGGTGGCCATCGATTGATCGTAACCACGTTACTGATGACCCAACAATCGTAAACTTATTTTCATTAACATTTTTTCTCTTACAATTTTCACTCTTGATCTACTTACAATTTTCTCATATTACTTACAATTTTCCTATTCAATAGCGGCTCCCAACGTGCATTATCACATGCGACCACTACGCTTACTATCTCTTACCGGTTTCCCCTTTTATCGTCTTACCTACCTATAAATACTGCCCTGTCAGTAGCTAAACATCATCGAATTGTACCAGAGTCTAGTCCCCATTTCAGACTACACTTAAGATCTTGTTCATGCTCTCACTTCCTTAACGACTGATTTGGGTTTACCCAGTCCAGTCTCCTTTGGTTTCTGCACTCAGCTTAACGGTATCGTTAAACTTAGCACTCGTCGTCTTTGTTACGCGCCATATGGGCGCCCTTGCTTCGCCTTCGTTAAGCACCATATGGGTGCCCTCGTCTTGCCTTTGTTAACGCTAGTGCTTACGGCTAGCGACTCGTATATTTCCATTAACTCCTCTTATACTCCTTAATGACCTTCTGGGTCTTTTACAGATTTCTTGCCTCGCGACGATTTGGTACAGACACTAGCAGCTGCACCGTTATCTCTTACTGCTCTCTCCCTCTTCCTTACTGACTCCGACCTCACAACTCCTTACCGAGTTTCTGGGACTTTGCTTGACTCCTCTCACACACACATAACACTACTACTTGCTAGCTATCCCTATCTAGCTGGTCTTGTTGGTTGTTTCCTGCATGGCAGCTAGGCGGCAAGTCAGTGCATCATTTTGGAGCCCACCGCAAGGGGTTCTATAGCAAAATTCCACTGGAAACTTGCCTCCAGGCCAAAAACCGCTTACATCTTGTTACCGAAGCTTCACTCTCCGTTATCCCTTTTGACATTCCCCCTCCTTCGCTGTTAACACCCTTAACGACACCGCCTTGTAACCTTGAAGAGGAACTCGCTACCGCCAGGGAACTTCTCGACGTTACCAAACTCCTAGAGAACTTCCCAGGCCATCACATCGACAACTTCCTTGATGCACCGCTACCGCTGTTATTCCCAGACCCCTATTCCCCAGTTCAATCCTCTACGCCCTTACCGACACCTGTTAACCCTACCGCCATGGGTGACGCCCGTTTTTCTCGCCATATGCCACCCCACAACGACTCTACCGCACCCAAGTGGGACAAGAGTTGCCCTCGAGAGCTTGCCCAGTACTTCCGCGAGCTCAAATATCTCTTAGTGGACTGTGCCGTTAATGATGATAGTCAGAAAAAGGAATACGCCGCTCGGTACGTATCGTATGATACTGCGGAGACCTGGCTTGGCTTGCCAGAGTTTAGCAACCATACCTACGCCAAGTGGAAGATAGTGGTCTTTTGTTTATATCCTGGCGCTGAGGAATCTGCCCGTTACACTCTTCAGGATCTTGAGCGACTCGTTAACCAGACCTTCTCTGCTGGTATCACTACTCTCAGACACTTCTTGGATTACTACAGGGACTTTCAGCACCTAGCACGTTGGCTTCTGGCTAAAGGCAAGATCTACTGAAATGAGGAGCACCGTTTATTCCAGCAAGGCATCCCGACTTCAGTATGGTCCAAACTTGTCCGCCGTTTAGAAATCACCCTTCCCGATCATCACCCGGAGGACCCCTATGAGGTAGATCAAGTCTTTGAAGCTGCCAAATGGGTTCTAAAGGGTACCGACACCACCACAACTTTGAAGAAACCAATGACCGCTAACGCTAAGACCCCCGCCGTTAACACTGCCGCCTCCGTACCAACCACCATCATTAAAAAGGAACCTCTCAACATTGCCGCTGCCGCTATCGTTAACACTCTCGCATGCATGGAGGAAAAGATGGCTGCATTGACTGCCGGTAACAGCTCTCAGTCCCGCACTTCTTGGCCTCCTAGTGACAGCTGCCACTTCTGCGGCAAAACCGGTCACACGATGGTACGAGGCAATTGTGTTAAGCTGGAAAGCTTCATCAGTCAAGGCAAAATCCGTCGGAACCACAAAGGCAAGGTTGTCTTACCATCTGGCACTATGATCCCCGATTATGTTGGCAAATGGCTCTATATGGAACGCATTGACGAATGGCACAGGCTTAATCCCAACCAGATTCTTACCGGCCGCCTTTCCGCTAACACTAACCCCGACATGGAACAGCTCCAAGGCATTTCCCAGACATTTATCCACGAAGTCTTGCAACCGGAACCCACTAGCCCAGGGACATTATCCAGGGAAGAACGTGTCGCTGCCTTAGAACGGGAACTTTATGCTCTACGCTGCCCAGCGGAAGTCTTCGACAGTATTGAGATCCTTCATGCTAAGGGATATCGACCGGTTCCCCTTAAAGCCGCTAACGACTCCGCTGCTACCAGTTCTGCCGCCGCTAATGAACGATCTGTCCCTGCCTCTGTGTCAGGTCCCGCTGACGACGGGGGCTCAGCTACACTGGCGAGTCCTTACTAGATGAGCTCGGGAGGCTAAGTACGGGTCTGGGGCTTCGTGGAAGCTCCAGGTACAGCTACGAGTGGTCTGGGGGAAGTCCGGACGCTCCGGGGTATGAGTAGTGGATAGGTAAGGAGACAGAGAAAAGAAACGGAAAGGAGAAATGAGTCACGGAACGGAACAAGGCATGGAGACAAGAGACGAGAGACGAGAGACAAGAGACGAGACCGGAGAGAGAGAGAGAGGCAAGAGAATAGATTGAGATTGAGATAGAGACAGAGACACGGAAATACGGAGAACTACGGTTAATATCAAGACTACTTGACTCGTATGCTACCCTATGGTTTATGTACCACCCTCCTGCTAAGTCCCGGGTAGGATTCTAGCCAGGACCGGGACATCTGATTCCTCCGGCTAAGTCCCCGGACTGGCTCCCAGCCCCGGGGTCGTGATAGTGGTCGGGGCATGCTGGCACGGGTTACAGCGGGCTTGTGTCGGGCAGGCTGGCAGTCACAGTGTGTGGTGGTGGTGCCCCTTGGCGCCACAGAAGCAGGTGGCATTGTGACGTGCTGGCGGTTTGTGGGAGGAATGTTGCAGAACGTTATGTGATGGCCGGGATGCCGGGGGTCCGGGTGTGTCCAGTGACAGGGAAGCCTTGGGGTGACGTGTCGGCCAAGATGCCGGGGCTCGGTGATGGCCGGGGATCTGTTCGGAGATGGCCACAGGTGTTGCCGGTGCAGCGTTGGGAGGTTGTTGGCAGTCCTGGAGGTGTGCAAGGGGTGTGGGAGAGGTGTGTGTCGGGGCCGGGGCAGCGTATGGAGGTCCAGAGATGGCGGGGTCATGACATTACCCCCCCTTCAGCGTCGAGACCCTTTGAGACGGGGGCTGCGGTGGCGGTGCCATGGGAATTCAAACCCAAAGCTAGTGCTGGCACAGAAGTTTGTGGAATTGAAGTCGAAGACGTATGGCAGCCGTCCAGAAGGTGCTCCAGGGGAATAAAAGGGGAGGGCTCACCGCGACTTGTCCCCCATCTTTCCATGTCTTCATCCAGCTCCTCCTCTTCCGGTTCGCCCACTCCCCCTCCCTCCAATGACTTCTGGGTCTGGGTCTGGCAGCAGTACAAGGATCGCCGGGCCTTGTACAACCGCCGCCAGCAGGAGCACGAGCTATCAGTGATGGTCCGTCAGCGTGAGTAGTGCATATCTGGTCGTACTGTCCGTGCTGACGAGGTTTTTCAGAGGTCGGCTTGCAAACCTCCGGGGCTGGCCCTTCGGGGTTGGCGCTTCCCGCAGCCCCCCCGTGGCTCCTCTGGTTGCTCCAGTTGCCCCTACTGGGCATCGGGTGTCCCAAGAGGCTGCAATGGCGGGGCAGCTTACGGAGGCGTTGGCT
>QGOB01000427.1:0-13901 GCA_003313055.1 Termitomyces sp. MG145 | reverse complement strand
AATGCGGTGATGCGCTGACTTGCCACCTAGCTGCCGTGCAGGAAACAACCAACAAGACCAGCTAGATAGGGATAGCTAGCAAGCAGTAGCGTTACGTGTGTATGTGAGAGGAGTCAAGCAAAGTCCCAGAAACCCGGTAAGGATATGAGTGGTCAGAGTTGGTAAGGAAGTGTGAGAGAGCGGTAAGAGATAACGGTGCAGCCGCTAGTGTCTGCGCCGAACCGTCGCTAAGGGAGAAATCTGTCAAAGACCCAAAAGGTCGTTAAGGAATTGCGGAAGAGTTAACGGGAATATACAAGCCGCTAGCCATAAGCGCTAGCGTTTAACAAAGGCAAAACGAGGGCACCCGTATGGTGCTTAATGAAAGCGGAGCGAGTGCACCCGTATGGTGCTTAACGAAGGCGACGAGTGCTGGTCCAACAATACTGTCAGGCTAAGCACGAGGGGCGAAGTAGACTGGACTGGGTAATCCCAAATCAGCCATTAACGAAGCAAGAGCGTGAACGAGATCTTAAGTGTAGTCTGAAGTGGGGACTAGACTCTGGTACGATTCGATAATTTGTAGCTACTGACAGGGCAGTATTTATAGGTACATAAGGTGATAGATAAAAGGGGAAACCGGTAATAGATAGTAAGTGTAGCGGATGCATGTGATAATGTAGTAGTGCATGTTGGGAGTAGGGCGATAAAAGGGGAAACCGGTAAGAGATAGTAAGCGTAGCGAATGCATGTGATAATGCATGTCAGGGGCCGTAGGGAGAGAGGCCGGGACTGTCGCAAGGTTGGCTGGGTTGTTAAGGGATAGGTCGGTAACGGTCGATGTCGTTAGCGGTCAGCCGTTAGCGGTCACGTGCTGAGGTCACATGCTTGGTTCGACTTGTCGGTGTGGGGCAGCCAGCGCTGACCGGGGCGTATCATCTTCCCTTGACTGAAAAACTGACTGTCCCCAGTCAAAGGAAAATCCTCGAAGTCTCGTGATCGTTAAGCGTGGTCCGTGCGGGGGGTCTTGGTCCATGCACCATACCGGAAAACTATAAATAAATTCCAGCAACTCTTTGGACTTTGTCATTTCAACACCTCTTCTCATGTCGGCTCCTACATTCTTCAATTACTCTACGACCTTCGCGCGTTTCGTGGCGGCTCAGGACTTCCTCGAGAAGGCGCCGAAGGTCCTGGCGATGGGGCACGCGCTGCTCCCAACAAATCCAGAGTTGGCGGTAACATCGATTCTGTTGACTTACTTGCATTGGTTCGAATCGGTGGGTGGAAGTGGAGTCATGTGGGCGGAGCAGGCGGCAGTCGGAGAAGAGTGCCGGACGCTATACGCCCAGCACCAACAGGAGGCCTGGATAAGGCCGTTTGACAAACATTTTGTAAGTTCGTTTCTTAACGGCGTATACGGTATGCTAACAGCGACGTTAAGGGGAAGCAGCCAGTGGGAGAGTTGGAGGTTGAGGAAGCGCCAGCGCCAATGGTGGTAAGTACGAACGGTGTCGCTAAGAGCTCTAGCAATGTTGTTAAGGGTTTGCCTAGTTGTTTGAAGAACTGTCTTTTAATGACCAATTCTTTTTCCAGCATCCGATTAAGGACCCATTGGCATCAGCCGGTACAAGGGCAAGGGAGGACCGTGGTGAGGGATCGAGTTGGCAGGGCGGAGCTGCCAGTAACGCTGGAGTGGAGTCGCCAGCGTTGCCGGCGACTCCAAAGACTCCCAGGCTGGCAACGGAGGCGAGAGCGAGGACGAGGACAATGACAGTGCCGAAGGTAAGTTCTCCATTTTCTTCATCACGGCCGTTAAGATTTTAATGGCGACCATTCGTAGGGGACGCTGAAGGGCAAGGAGCGGGCCGCTGAGGACGAGGAGGACAAAGGAAGCAATGAGGAGATAGCGGTTCTTGAGTCGTTTGACGACCAGGAGCTGAAGCGATTGCTGCGTAGGCGCTTGCCCTCGTCAGTTCTCGATACGGAGGCGGGCATGGGGGAACTTGTTGGTCGAAGAAAGGAGAGGAAGCTGGTGGCGCCAACTGCAAGGGTGGCCTTCCGTGAGAGGGTGGAGGCAGTAAGTCTTTTACTGATTGGCTCGGATACCGTCTTTGCTTAACGTCTCTGTCGGTAGTGCGATGGCTGCTAGGCCCTTAACAACCCAGAAGGCTGCTGGTACCCGACCGGCAACCTGCCTTGCTACCGCTGTAACGAGGTGAGCAAGGGTTGTTTGGTACGGGGGAGGTCGTTACGGGGTCGCCGCGGGGGTCACAAGGGGAAGAAGGCGGAGGAGGCTGCTTTGGTCCGGGCGGCAAGGCGATACTTGGAGGGGCAGCGAGAGATAGCGGCTGGTGGTGGGGAGCCTGCCGTTAAAAAGGCAACGCTCCTCCTACCAACGAGGCAAGAGGGGATGGTAGCAGAGGGAACTGGCAAGGGGAAGGGCCCAGTAAGGACTGTTGGCATCAAAAGCCGGTCCGTAGTGGAGTCGAGTGATGAGGAGATACCGATGCCGGCGAGAAGCTCTAAACGGCGCCGTTTGGAGTCTGCTGAAGAGGGTTCGGTTGAGGGCGTGCGTGAGGTGACTCCTACCAGAAAGAGGGCGATGGTAATGGAGGAGGTGGAGCTGGAAGCTGAGCCGGTAGAGTTAGCGGCAGAAGCGGAGGTGGGGGACGAGACAGGTGAAGCGGAGGCAAAGGACTTGGTAAGTTCGTCGTTCCTTAACGGCTGACCAGTAACGCTAACAAAGTTCGCTTAGGTGGAGAGGTTCGGGGCCCCCCCTCAACCAACTATCGACAAGGAGGAGATCGAGTGGCTGGGAGAGGACCTACCAGTCCCATTCCTGTTTGATCCTAGAAGTGACTTGGAGCGGTATCGGGCGAGGGCGGCGGAGGTTGAGCGGTTAATGGGGAGAGAGATGCAGGCGGCGGAGGATGACTTGTGAGTGGCGAGAGCTCGCTACCGGCTGCTGGTGAGGGCGCGGAGCGCACTGGCGCGCTATCAAGACAATTGCGATGCCTTCATCGGATGGCAGGCAGAAGCAAGGGTGACAGAGGAGTTCTGGGGAAAGTCGGGGGATACGGAGCTGCCTTCAGATGACAATCTCCCTCCCGCCTTGCCCTAAAAATGTTTCCTTTTAGTTTTTGTTAAGTTCTTGTTGCAAACTGACCCCCTTAAGGGGTCTTTTAATTAAACGATTTTCTTGAAGTATGGGCGACCGGTAAGATGTGAAATGGATAGTGAAAGATCGAAGCAACAGGGGAATAAACAGTTTGAAAAATAAGATAAACACTCAGTAAATCATCATGGCGCTTGCGCAAGGTCACTTAACGACTGCGTCTTAACGAAAGGCATAGTGAAAAATCGAAGCGAAAGAACCAAAAGAAAGACAAAGGAAAAAAAAAAATAAATGCTCAGTTGGTCATCATGGTGCTTGTGCAACGTCGCTTAACGACTGTGTTTTAACGAAAGGCGAATGGGGAACGGTGGTGACAAGTTAAAAAAAAGAATAAGTAGAGGGCTTAACAGTTATGCATGTATGTCGGAAAGCGTAGATAGAAAGAAAGTCTATGATGGATAGAAACGGAGCAAGTAAAGGTGAAACAATAGAAACAAAGCAATAGAAATAAGGCTTATCGAGAGCCGTTAAGGTTTTCGGGGAGTTTAATGGTGAGTGGGGTGTATAGTGGAAATGGTGTTTTCTAATCTTCTTCGGCGGCATTGTCTAATGATTTGTCGGGATTAAGGAGGCCTTCATCATCGATTAAGTTGGTTTCTTCTAGTATTCTTAAATGGTCGGTATCAATGTCGAAGGCACTGATAGGGAGAGGGATGTGGTCGCGGGCGAAATAGGGGACTAAGCGAAAAGCGGCTACCAGCCGGTGGAGTACGGATCCATCTAATTCACAGAGAATGTAAGCGCCTCCACGGTTACGTGAGATTACCACTAGCAGTCCTAAGTATCGAGGTTGCATCTTCTTGTTATGGGTGACTTCAATGCGTGTATTCCTTATCAGTACTAGGTCTCCTTGCTTGAAGTTGTAGTCTCGAATGATAGCGGCATGCTCTTGTTCGAAATGGAAAGCCGCTAACCGGCGGGCAGTAAGGACAGTATCGTGTAAACGGTTGAGATTGGCTTGTCTGCGTTGGAGGTCGATAGCACGTCGAGCGATGAGGTCGGTAGTCGTTAATAGGGAATCAGGAGGTGGCTGGAGGTAGGTCGCTTCTATGATGTCGGCGGGGAATAGGGGGTGAGTACCGGTAGCGGCATAGTAAGGGAGCAACCCATGCGGCGGCGGACGGTAACACGTTCTGACCAGAAAACAGAGTAAGTGGCTGAGCTCCACTTGGACTAGTCTCCGTTAACGGCTTTGAAGAGGGCTTGTCTGACATCGAAATGGAGTCGTTCGGCGATACCGTTAGCACGTTTGTTGTAGCCGGATATGTGAATGTGGTTTATGTGGTACTTCTTGGCGAGGTAAGCGACGGCTTTAATGATGGGGGAACCGTTGTCGGTAATGATTTTGTTAAGGGCGCCCCAGCGGCAGATGATGTCCTCAAAGAGCCACTTAGCGATAGCGTCGGTATTTTCGCAGGCGAGCATGCGGAATTTAGGATAGTGGATTAGCAAACAGCGTCCTTGGATAATATATTTGAACTTGTTCGAAGGCGGCATAAACATGGTGTCGATATAGATTTTGCTGAATAGGGCAGTGGGGATAGCGATGGTAGGCAGTATGAGAACTTTGGTCGTTTGGTGGACTTGGCAAATGTGGCACGAGCGAATGTACCAAACAATATCGGCCGCTACCTGTGGCCACCAAAAGCGCTCTAGCAGGGTGGCATGCGTAGCGAACAGACTGCGATGTCTGAGGTCGTCATGCATAGCGTGCAGGATGCGAAGTCATGAGTCAACTGCTATGAAGAGCTTGTCCTCACCATTACGATTGTGGTGCCAAAGCTTGCCGTTAGCGAGGAAGAAGCTGCTAGCATAGTGAAGGAAAGTAGCGAGGGCTTTGTCGTTAAGGTCTGGCGGTTGCTTGAAGTCGGTAAGCCATTGCCGGACAAGTTGAACTCTTTTGTTGCCGGCCAGGGCCTTGGGTGAGTGAGGGACGTTGTCGTAGGAAAAGAGGTCGGTAATGGGTGGAATCGAGACTTTGGTAAGGGGAACAGTATCGTTAATGAATGTCGTTAGAGTCGGACGGTAGTGGGCGAGTGGGGGTAAACGAGGGATGGTAGAGGCGGAGCGGGCGAGGGCGGTTGGTAACTGAACATGGTGCATGAATCCGTGCATACGATCAATCCAATCTTCGAAGATGTCATTGTCGGTATCATCTGGGGGAGGGTCGGTAGGCTGTAACGGTCATCGCGAAAGTCCGTCGGGTCCGTGAAAGGTTCCTTTAACGTGTACGAGCTCGAAGTGGAACATAAGGATGGCCATGATCCAGCAGTTCATACTAGCTGAAGGCTGAATGTCAGGGTTCTGCAGTATACCTTTGATGTAACGGGCATCGACTTCGATGATAAGGTTCCTAACGCCTAGGAGGTACATGTGTAGCGCCTGCAGGGCTCGGTACAAACCATAAAGCTTGAGCTTGGGCTGACTGAAGCGGGTTTCGCATTCGTTAAGGGTGATGGAACCGAAGCGGTTATAGCGACGTTGCTTGCAATTGTCAGTAGTGCACTGGCAAAGGTAGAAACCGACCGCTATGTAAGAAGTGTCGACCGCTAAGATCACAGGATTGTCGGATTCGTAGTCGATGGGAACGAGAGGTTTAGCATCATGTAAGGCTTTGACGAGGTCTTTCTGGGCGTTAAGCTGGTCGGGTCCAAATTTGAAGGGAACGCCAGTACGGGTGAGCTTTGTTAGGTGATGAGCGCGATGGGCGAAGTTCTTAACGAACATCCGGAGGACTCCAACGGTACCTAGGAAGGCGTGGACTTTGGTTAGCGACTGGCAAGGGCCCCAGCAGTCCAAGAGCGCTAAACAGTTTTCGTCAGGAACTCGGCCGGTAGGAGTGCAAACGTGGCCAAGGATCTTAAAGGTTGGCGCGCAAAGGACTAGCTTATGACCGGAGAAAGTGCCACCACAGTACTTCATACGCTGAAGGACACGGTTCAGGAGCTCAAAGAACTCCCAAAGCGCTAAACAGATGTTGGGATTGTTGGGATGCTTAGCGGGTGTGCCGTTAACAAGTTTCCAGTCCTTCGGGCCTTTAACGCCAACGTCATCTATGAAGCTGAGGGCGTTATAGGGGATCTTGGGCTGGAGGATGTGGGTGATGTTGTCATGGAAGATGGGCACAGCGTTAGTCCATCCCATAGGGAGCGTTACTAGATGGAGGGCGCCAAACGGTGTCTGGAATGTTGTTAAGTCACGGGAGGTGAGATCAATAAGGCGCTCATCATAGCCAACGTAGAGATCGAGGGTAGCACCGCAAATGCGGCCAGCGAAGGATTCGGCAACGTGGTCGGGGAAAGGGGGAACGCCAGAGTGGCGGATCGTGACTTGGTTTAATGGCTTGAGGCTGTAGACTAGACGAAGTTTACCGTTTTTCTTCAAGACACAGAACTAGCACAACCAGTAAGCGGAGTTTGATGGCTCATAAACGCCTGCTTGGATCTTGCTACGGATGATCTCGCAGATTTCCTTTTCGAGACCTGGCGGTATCGGTCGGTTGTGCTGAACTCAAGGAACGTGAGGGATAGTCGGTATGCGGACGGGGGGAAAGAAGTCGGGTCGAAGGCTACCTCGTTCAGAATCTTCTCAAGCGAACGCGTTTTGTTGCTTAGCGACAAGGTCCACGAGTATGTTAAGCTCATCTTGGGTAAGAAAGCCAGTATCATGTTCCTTAACGAAAGTCGCTTTGCAGTTGTTGGTAAAGCGGGAAGTCGGTAAGAAAGGAAGGGGATTAGGATTGAGCTTAGGTATGTTTGCTAAGGGGTCGCCAAGAATATGTCGTTCGATTCGGAAGTCTTCGCTAACATGGCTAGCGACGGGCTTGGTCTTCAACACGACGGGCTTGTATTTCTTCTTGACTTGGACTCCTTTGCATTTTGGCTCGGCTGCGGCATAAATGGCTGGGAAGGGGACGTTAACGTAAACAGGGGTAGAGATGGTATCGAGCATTCCAGATGCTTGGCCAAGAATAGAGGGATCGGAGAGACTAGTGGAAACGAAATAAGAACGCGGTGGGATAATGGCTTCAGAAAGGTCGCTAGCAGTTGCATATAGATAGGGAAGAGAGAGATTGTCAAAAACTGTTTTTGGGTTTTCTAATATTTCAGAATCAAGCGGGGTATGCGATTGCACTATAACGGAGTGCTTTTGGTGGTCATAGTCGAGGACGACCGCTAAGTCTTCCTCAGAGTTGCTAACCGTGGGGATGGTGGCAAAAGCAACGGGGCGGTCTGGCACTATACTTAGGCTGAACCCTTTGTTGCTTGTGCTGACCGTGGGGAAATGTAGGGATGGTGCGACGAAGGCCGGTATTGGGGTCCGTTATTGTGATTGTGGTTTCCATTTCGCTAAGTGTGTCGATGGTACTCTTGGTCAAGACATCGAAGGGGCGACCGAGCAGGATGTCATAAGCGGGGGAGCGTAGGACATGGATCTGAAGGTACAGCATGATACCGCCAACAATGCAAGGGACGTTATGAGCTAGACTGAGGGATTTGTCCATAGTACCGTTAGCACTCTGCATGTTCAGAATGATGCTGGGGTCGTAGGAGATACCGAGATAGTTAGCGACTTCTGCAGACATGGAGATAATCTGGGAACCGCTATCCACTATACTTTTGATTTCCTCGCGGTTATCGACCAAGAGCATGATGGACCAGATTGACTGGAATTCCTGGGCAACCGTTAATGTAACCGGCTCCTCACCAGGCGGTAGCGACTTGATGTACGCTTCCACTGGGTCGATCAAGGTGACTTGGGCTCTAGCGGCGTCGGTAAGAGGAGGGTTGGCAGCGGAGGTGTCGTTTAGGGAGAAGAAGGGCAGAGTGTCGTCAATGATATCTGTCGACTCTTGGAAGGCAGTGACGTTAGGAGGCGCGGTTCATTTAGGAGTAACGGCATTTCTGAACTGGTTCTGGATGTTGTTAGAGAGGGAGCAGAGTTCGCTGACAGAGACGGTAAGCTTGGTCTGAAGAACCTGGTCAAATACCTGCTTGGACTGTTCGATATCGTAGATGGGGGCCGTACTCCGGTAAGCAGTGTCAGGCCGTTTGTCAGGAGCGCCAAAGTTTCGATTAGTCGGAGGCTGGTAGCAAGACAAGATACCGGAATAGGGGTGGACTGGGGGATTGACCGTGGGAACGTGGTTAACGACTGGCGGCTCAGGGACTTTAGCGGTACCGGTAGCGGAGGCAGAGGCAGGACGTTTGTTAGCGACAGGGGGACTGGCAGGAGAACTGGTTGCGGCAGAGTCATTAGCGGCTTTAGGGGGAACCGGTCAATATCCCTTAGCATGGGGGATCTCAATACCATCAAAGACTTCCGCTGGGTGGCGTAGAGCGTAAAGTTCCTGTTCTAAAGCAGCGACGCGTGCTTCCCTAGATAACGTTTCTGGGCTAGCGGTTGCCGGTTGTAAGACTTCGTGAATAAATGTCTGAGACATGCCTTGGAGTTGTTCTGCGTCAGGGTTAGCATTAGCAGTGAGTCGGCCGGTAAGAATCTAGTTGGGGTTGAGCCTGTGCCATTCATTGACGCGTTCCATATAGAGCCATTTGCCGACGTAATTGGGGATCCATAGCGCCAGACGGTAGGACGACCTTGCCTTTGTGGTTCCGACGGATTTTGCCTTGACTGATGAAGCTTTCGAGCTTAATGTAATTGCCTTGTACCATTGTGTGACTGGTTTCGCCGCAGAAGTGGCAACTGTCGCTAAGAGGTCGAGAGGCGCGGGGCTGAGAGCTGTTACTGGCAGCCAATGCAGCCATCTTTTCTTCCATACATGCAAGAGCGTTAACGATAGCGGCGGTGGCGATGTCGAGGGGTTCCTTTTTAATGATAGTGGTTGGTACGGGAGCGGGGGTGTTAACGGTGGGAGTCTTAGCGTTAGCAGTCGTCAGTTTCTTTGAAGTCATGGCAGTGTCAGTACCCTTCAGAACCCATTTGGCAGCTTCAAAGACTTGTTCTACCTCATAGGGGTCCTCCGGGTGATGGTCGGGAAGGGTGATTTCTAAACGGCGGATGAGTTTGGACCATAACAAAGTCGGTATGCCTTGCTGGAACAGATGGCGTTCCTCATTCTGGTAGATCTTGCTTTTAGCCAGGAGCCAACGCGCCAGGTGCTGGAAGTCCCTATAGTAGTCCGAGAAGTGTCCAAGAGTAGAGATACCGGTCGAGAAAGTCTGGTTTACAAGTTGCTCGAGATCCTGAAGAGTGTAACGGGCAGATTCCTCAGCGCCAGGATATAAACGAAAGACCACTACTTTCCACTCGGTGTAGGTATGGTTGCTAAACTCTGGCAAGCCAAGCCAGGTCTCCGCGGTGTCATACGATACGTACCGGGCGGCGTATTCCTTTTTCTGATTATTGTCGTTAACGGCGCAGTCCGCTAAGAGATATTTGAGCTCGCAGAAATACTGGGCAAGCTCTCGGGGGCAACTCTCATCCCATTTAGGTGTGGTAGAGTCGTTGCGAGGGGGCATATGGCGGGAAAGACGGGCGTCACCCATGGCGGTAGGGTTAATGGGTGTCGGTAAGGGCATAGAGGATGGAACTGGGGAATAAGGGTCTGGGGATAATGGTGGTAGCGGTGCGTCGAGAAAGTTGTCGATGTGATGGCCTGGGAAGTTCTCTAAGAGTTTGGTAACGTCAAGAAGTTCCCTAGCGGTAGCGAGTTCCTCTTCAAGGTTATGAGGCGGAGTCGTTAAGGGTGTTAACGGCGAAGGTGGGGGAATGTCAAAAGGAATAACGGGGAGCAAAGCTTCGGTAACGAGACGTAAGCGGTTTTTGGCCTGGAGGCGAGTTTCTGGTGGAATTTTGCTATAGAACCCCTTGCGGTGGGCTCCAAAATGATGCACTGACTTGCCGCCTAGCTGCCATGCAGGAAACAACCAACAAGACCAGCTAGATAGGGATAGCTAGCAAGCAGTAGCATTACGTGTGTATGTGAGAGGAGTCAAGCAAAGTCCCAGAAACCCAGTAAGGATATGAGTGGTTGGAGTCGGTAAGGAAGTGTGAGAGAGCGGTAAGAGATAACGGTGCGGCCGCTAGTGTCTGCGCCGAACTGTCGCTAAGGGAGAAATCTGTCAAAGACCCAAAAGGTCGTTAAGGAATTGTGGAAGAGTTAACGGGAATATACAAGCCGCTAGCCATAAGCGCTAGCGTTTAACAAAGGCAAAACGAGGGCACCCGTATGGTGCTTAATGAAAGCGGAGCGAGTGCACCCGTATGGTGCTTAACGAAGGTGACGAGTGCTGGTCCAACAATACTGTCGGACTAAGCGCGAGGGGCAAAGTAGACTGGACTGGGTAATCCCAAATCAGCTGTTAACAAAGCAAGAGCGTGAATGGGATCTTAAGCATAGTCTGAAGTGGGGACTAGACTTTGGTACGATTCGATGATTTGTAGCTACTGACAGGGCAGTATTTATAGGTACGTAAGGTGATAGATAAAAGGGGAAACCGGTAATAGATAGTAAGCGTAGCGGATGCATGTGATAATGTAGTAGTGCATGTCGGGAGTAGGGCGATAAAAGGGGAAACCGGTAAGAGATAGTAAGCATAGTAGATGCATGTGATAATGCATGTCAGGGGCCATAGGGAGAGAGGCCGGGACTGTCGCAAGGTCGGCTGGGTCGTTAAGGGATAGGTCGGTAACGGTCGATGTCGTTAGCGGTCGGCCGTTAGCGGTCACGTGGTGAGGTCATGTGCTTGGTTTGACTTGTCAGTGTGGGGCAGCCAGCACTGACCGGGGCGTATCAGTGGTTTAGTAAGTTTTATGGAGGAGAGCAAAGAACACGTAGGGGTACTGGCGGGAGTTGAATCCCTAGTGAATCCAGAGGCGGGGGTTAGGCCCACTACTGCTGTCTGTAAATTCTAGTCCCGGGGGTCCCGGGGCTTGCTGGGGTACCGCCAGTGGAAGTCCTGGAGCACCAGAGGAGCTCCGGAGAGGTTCTTGCAGGGTTCCCAAGTGTCGTCCTCGAGGCCATAACCTTTCCAATGCATGAGGTAGAGGATCCAGTTGCGGACTTGCCGGGAGTCGAGGATTTGATCGACTTCGTATTGGTCGTCACCTTCAAGTTCAATTGGCGGAGGTCGTTTGGGTTGCTGGCCGGGAAAGGAGTTCGGGGCGTACTTTTCCAGGAGGCGGACATGGAATACTGGGTGGAGTCCCTTGAGGGTCGGGGGTAGGTCGAGTTGGTAGGCGTGCATCGAGACTTTCCAGAGAATCTTGAAGGGTCCGAAGCGCTTGTGATCAAATTTTGGGGAGGGTCAGTGGGTTTTGATGTTGCGTCGGTCGAGCCATATGAGAGTTCCGGGGGACCAGTTGGGGGTGGATTCGTGGCGGGAGTCGGCATGCTTGGTGTAGGCTTTGTTGGCGGTGTCGATCTCTTCCCAGAGGAACTCGTGGAGGGACCGGAGGTCTTGTGCAACTTCATGGGCAACGTGTGAGGGTATATTGTCGAGGGAGAGGGTGAGCCAGGGGTGGTAGCCCTTATTGGCATAGAAGGGGGGAAACTCCGGTGGCGGAGTGGGAGGTGTTGTTGTACGTGAACTCGGCCAGGGGCAAGTCATGCCGCCAATCGTCCTGCTGGTAGTTGACGTAGAGGTGGAGGTACTGTTCCAGGGTCTGGTTCACACGCTCGGTCTGTCTGTCAGTCTCTGGGTGGTAGGTGGTGGATAGATTAGTTTTGACTTCCAGGGCCTTACACAGAGACTGCCAGAACCAGGAGATGAAGAGGGAGCCGCGGTCGGAGATGATGTCATTGGGGAGCCCATGCTTGGAGAACACGTGTTTGAGGAAGATCCGGGCAAACTCTGGGGCATCGTCGGTGGTGTGGCACGCGATGAAGATGGCTTGTTTGGTGAGGCGGCAGACTACCACGAGGATGGCATCGAAGCCGTCGGAGTCGAGGAGCTCGACGATGTGATCCAAGGAGATGGAGGACCAGGGGCGGCAACCCACAGAGAGGAGTTTAAGGAGACCATAAGGGCGGTGACAGGGGACTTTGGCCCGGAGGCAAGACTTGCAGGCTCGGACGTATCAGGTGACATCGCGTTTGAGTCCGGGCCAAAAGTAAGTCTGGGAGATGAGCTGAACAGTCTTACGGATTCCTGGGTGTCCCCGCAGCTTATGGTCGTGGTGTTGTTGGAGGATGTCGAGGCGTATCTTTTTGTGGTCCGGAGTGTAGATGCGACCGTCTCGAAGGAGGAGGGAGTTGTCAGGGGATAGAGTGAAGGGTGATGAGGTAGGCGGGGCTCCTTCCGGGGCATTCCGGGGATCGTGCTGAGTGAAGAAGTGGTCTGGGGGTGCATTGCAGATTTGGTGTAGGATCCCCTCTTTGTTCATGATCAGCATGGCGCGGAGGTGCTCCGGGGGGATGACGACTCGATTGTTGAAGGAGTTTTGCTCTGCCTCAAATGACTTTTTTGGGTAGATGTCTGGGCGTCGAGTGAGGGCATCGGGTTTGGCTCCGAGGTGACCCGGGCGGTAGTGGATGGTGAAGTCGTACTCTGAGAGGGTTTCTGACCAGCGGGCTTGGCGGCAGCTAAGTTGTTTTGTGGTTGTGAAGTACTGGAGGTTGTTATGATCAGAGTAGACTTGAATGCGGTGGGGTGCCCCTTCGAGGTAGGCCCGCCATTGTTTGAAGGCCTCGACTATGGCAAGCAGCTCCTTGTCGTAGATGTCGTAGTTGAGCTCCGCTGGGATCATTGAGCATGTGTAGAAGGCAATGGGGCGGAGCTTGCTACTACCGGGGTCCATCTGCAAGACGATGCTGGCAATGGCGTAGTCGGAGGCGTCGCATTCCAAGACAATAGGGAGGGAGGGGTCGTAGTGCCAGAGGATCGGGGCGGAGGTGAAGACGGATTTGAGGAGTTCAAACATGCTCTGGCACTTACTATCCCAATTCCACGGAGTGTCCTTCCGGGTGAGCTGGTTGAGAGGTTTTGTGATGCCAGAGTAATTATCGATGAATCGGCAGTAGAAGTTGGCAAAGCCCAGGAAGGATTGTACCTCTTTGACGTTCCGGGGGGGCGGCCAGTTGAGGATAGCCTGGATCTTGACCGGGTCCATGTGCACGCCGTCCGGGGAGACTATCACACCCAGATATTCTACCTCCGTGACGTGGAAGGCGCACTTCTCCGGTTTGGCATGGAGGTGGTATTTCCAGAGGTGTTCCAGGACCTGGCGCACGTGCTCTCGGTGGTCGTCGAGGGAATCGGAATAGATGAGGATATCGTCGAGGTATACGATCACGAAGACGTCGCTCATGTCGTGGAAGATGTCATTCATGAAGTATTGGAAGGTGGCAGGGGAGTTGGTCATTCCAAAGGGCATGACGAGGTACTCGAAAAGTCCGTAGCGGGTGCGGAAGGCGGTCTTCCACTTGTGTCCTGGGGCTATGTGCACGTTGTAACCCAACCGGAGGTCTATTTTGGTGTAGATCTTGGCACTGTGGAGACGGTCGACGAGGTCGCTGATGAGGGGAAGGGGGTACTGGTTCTTTTTGGTGACTTTATTGAGTCCCCGGTAGTTGACACAGAGCCGGAGGGAGCTGTCCTTCTTCTTTGCGAATAGCACAGGCGCTCCGGTGGCGGAGTTTGAGGGTCGGATGAATCCCTTGCCAAGCATCTCGTCAAGGTAGTCCTTGAGGGCGCGGAGCTCTACTTTGGACATGTTGTAGACCTTGCCAAACAGGGGGGAGGTGCCTTCTTCGAGGTTGATAATGTGATCGTAGGATCAGTGG
>QGOB01000426.1:0-71756 GCA_003313055.1 Termitomyces sp. MG145 | reverse complement strand
GGTGGTGGTGGCGGCGGAGGAGGAGGAGGAGGAGGAGGAGGTACAGCCACAGTAGGGGGAGAAGCCTAAATGGAAAATCGAACATCATCAATATTATCACTCGAAGCATTGATCTGGGGAAGCTCACGAATGCAGTTTCTTCGGGTCCGTCGGTTCCCCAGGCGGCATCTTGAACAGCAGCGCGAGCACTCTCGTATTCATCGGATGGTTGAGAAATAGCAATGGTAGCTACCGCCCCAGCCCCGACAGCTGCAGCAGCTCCGACTGAGGCACTTACAGGTCCAAAGTTCCTGGGAGTAGCTTGCGGAGTAGTCGCTCTGCCAAACGCGGGTGCACTGGACATAAACACTGGGTTAGAAGCTGTAGATGAAGCCTGGAACCCAGCAGCGCGACTCTGAGCCTGTTCTTCCTCGGCCTGCTTCTTCGCGAGCGCCTGACGTTCACTCCATGTCAACTTCTTTGGCCCTCCTGCTGCAGGAGCCTGTGGAGCATTTTCTTTTTGTTGTTCGAAGCGGGCGAAAGGGTTCTTCAATTTCTTGGGCGGAGGGAGTGACACTGGAGTATATGCAGTTCCGACGGGTGCGATGCGATCTTCTTCAGCAGGTTTAGGTACACTAGAGACAGCCGTGGCGGGAGGATCGACAGCTTTGACGGGTAATACAGGAGAAGCGGTACGCTGTCAAGAGTGAGTAAAGAGCTTCACTAATAAGGAGAGGTACCTACAGCACTGAAGGCGGGACGAGATGCTGCTGGAAGCACTGGAGGCCGGGGGTTTGCAGGTGGTGGAGAAGTAGGAACCGATGGGGCAGGAGCTTCTTCAGGCCAGTCATCCGGCGGTGCAGTCGCAATTCTTCTATCGACTGATGCAGCTGGTATTCCGGACTTTGCAACACTAGAAGCCGGACGCGAACTCGAGGCAGAGCCAGAAAAAGAAGGTTTAGCAGCTGGAGGAGGAACCTTCCTGAGCCCAACTATGTCCACTTTCCCTACAGGTGTATAGTTCGTGCCAACAGGAGCAATCGGCTCAAATTTACGTGGTTGTTCCTTGTGTACTGAGTAATTGGCTCCAGAAGCAGCCTCCACTCGTTTCATAATTAAAGCCGGCGTAACGTCCCCCTAAGGCTTAGTAAGGCCAATATTTCCATGTAGACAGAGACCATGACGAACCTCATTCCTCGCGTTGATAACAACATGGGTATTACGAAGGAAACTAGATACTGCGCCTGAGTGGGTGTGGAACAGGCCCTTCTTGGACTCAGGTACGCCGTCTCCGCACCAATTAATTTGAACAAATTTAGGCAGGTTACTCTGTATGATATGAGAGACTTAAAGATGAGATAGGACTCTGTAACGTACTTTCGGATCTACAACCCTAGCGAAAGCATACTGTATTCTTAGATTGATTGCACGATCAGAACGATCAGACTACCGAAGGAGACTTGATTACAACCAGAAACATACCTGCCATCGGAAAATTCCTCTTCCAATTCTTCGAGGCCTCCGTTACCCGTGCTTTGAACTTTTAAATCATTGGTTCCTTTTTCATACGAGTAGACAACCCAGTCAATCCCATTCGCGTTGAGAATGTTTTGATATGCTTCTCTGATCTCTCTACTGGAGAGATTGACTTGAAGAGACATAGACCCTTAGCGATGGTAGAACTGGAGATCAATAGAACTCGGATAGAATCTCGTTTCTCTACCTTATGTCAGTGCGGCAAGTTTAAAGTACTATACGAACAGTAACGGAGGTTAACGGTGAATCAGTGACGCGAAGTGAGGAAAGGGTTTGTTGTGCAATATTTACTCGCTGCTTCTTACTTCTCACTCACTGAGCATGACATATCATTCACTCTGGCAGTGAGCTAATTGATCAGCGTTTTGACTAGGCGAGCTGCGGCACCTTACGACGGAACTGCGTATGTCAAATATCACTGGCTCGGGCTTGTGAGCGCTGGGGTTGCTAGCCCATGATGGCACTTGTATCATTTCCATGTTCTGTTGCAGTACTCCAGGTATCAATCTCGACCTGGAGTAAAAAGTTATTGATAAAAATACTACACGAGATACAGAGGCTGGTGCACTCGATTCCATCTGTCTTGTGCTATCCAAAACCAAATTTGAATCCGTTATACTAGCAGTAACTCTTGCCTTCCATGACTGAAAATGAAAATCTTTAGGCTGCCTGTAAACAACTTTTGAACCTTCCGCGCCCGATCAACTCTGGTCCTGCTCCATGCTTGGAAACGTGTACATGGATCTGATTCACCAAGGTCCCAGTTCAACTCTGAGCGTCCCAAGGTATTACTGAGTTTGACAAACTCCCGTCACTGACTAACCCCTTCCAGTTCATGAGGGCAGGAGACTTGACTATAAAAGGGTCTTCATCTTGTACATTGGACGATATCTCTACTGCTTCTCAAGTCAAAGTCAAAGGACCGCAGGCAATCTCTCAATGTCTTCTACAGCCGTTGTCTCTCAGTATTTCGAGTACATCAATGCATATAATCTCGATGGGTTAGCGGGCCTTTTCGCCGGAAACTTCACGCACGAGTTCCGTCCTGCCTCTATTGGTGGGATGGGTACACCTGTTCGCAACGGTGCCCAATTCTTGGATTGGCTCAAGAACTTGAAGAGCCTCATTGTTTCCTTGAACGTGAGCCCTATCTCATTATTAACGCAACCTCCCGATCTGATCAACTTGCTATCTCCAGTTCACTTCCCCTATTGAAACCATCGTTGGCGACGGCGCTGTCGTCGTACACGTACGCTTCAAGGAAGTGTTCAGAGTGGGCATGTTTACTTATTGATTTTTTCAGGTTCATTCCAAGGGAGAGACCCCTTCGCTCGGCAAATCCTTCCCTAACGAGCATCTCTTCATCTTCCACATCTCCGGCGGAAAGATCACAAGTATTAAGGAGTTTATGGACTCCAAATATGTTGCTCAGCTCACAGAGGATGAGAAAGCGGCTGGAAAGGCTTAATTGATATAACGACTCTCGTATACGATTGCATAGAACTTGTAACTACTGTTCCTCAAAGTTGGGTGATGTCGGACGATGAGTATAAACAGTTCTAAGTATAAGGAAAAACGCGTATCAGAGTACTGACATTAAATTATGAAAACTTCGAAAGACTTACCGTGCTGTCAGGACCGCTGCCAATTTCGTCTGGTTCGTCTCCATCATCGTTACCCGTGTATTTCTGGCAGATGGTATCGACGTCGTCCACCTGTGTCGTCCTGATTTTAGCAGTACTAACAAAGTATGGTAAGTTCCGTCCTAGAAAGGGAAAACAGGAAAGAATCCGTAACTCACTCTCCGTAATTACTGCAAAAGTACGTAAAGACCAAACCAATTCCAGAATTGTTCGTGCACTCACGTGTTGATGCCTGCCAGTACATCTCCATCAACAGCCCAAACGTCATTAATCTCGACGTGGCGCTCATATTGGGTGCCACAGTTTCCGCACTAATAGTTTTGCACCAATGAACTTAGGAAACAAAGGGACGTAGCCGAAGGACGCACGCTCCGATAGAGTTTTCCGAAATCTTCAACATAGAACTGACAGTGAAATGATTCCATTAGCGAGCACAAAAACTGAAAAAAACCAGGCATACGGAGTTGATAATAACGGTTCCACCTCCGTTGTGTTGAATGACTAGGATTGATTGATTCAGTTTTTGAGAGTTTATGAGCAGGAGATTGGAGAAAACCTTTGTCGTCGGCATGCTAAGAACAGTGATCATGACCAATGTAAATAATCAACCCTCGATTGTCGTACCATTACTCACCTTAGCCTATGCAGATGCGTTATTAGTATGTGGGAAAACTTGTGATGAATTACAATGACATACGCCTCCATAGTTGATGTGAGAGGTTCCACTCTTTTGTTTGATGGTAACAGCATCCTCACAGACGTCCTCGAAATAGACGTGATCCAAAGTGCAGGAACCTGTTGTAGGAATATCAATAGACAGCCTCTTCATCTATATAAGAATCCTGACCAAGGCAATGAACTCCTTCAGCCTGATTGGCGCCAATGACAACACGACTCAGAGTCGCGCCATCCTCGAGAAGGAACACGGCGGCGGAGTCACCTTCCTCTTCCTGGCCCTCGCATGCACCGGAGCCACGATCGTATCTAGTGTACGCCTGAGAAGGAGTAAAGGTTGATCCAGCTTTGACAGTGATGGGGGAGCTCAAGGAACTTGTCGTCGGAGGAGTCGGGAAGACATTGGTTGCTGCACGAGGTTGTAATTTGCTGTTTACAAGGGTCAATGAACACTGCGACTAAAGAGGACCCAAGTCATCACTAACGTATCAGCTGAAACAAGGACAGCACCGAGGAGAACGAACGAGACAAGCTGAGCGCGCAACATGTTGTTTGTTTGCAAGTGACAAAAACTAGCTGTTTCGCGCCTTTTATTGCGATACAGAGGGCTTGGCAAAAAGACAAGGACCGAGAACGTCCTACACGGGCCGTTAGCCAGTGGAGACTGAGGACATCCGAAAAACAAAGCATGACTTAAACAGCGTCATTCGAGTATCACAATAGTCAGGAGCGGGACACAGAACAGCCTCGGCCCGCTCTGGGGTTGATGAACGGGTGGAGTGCGGAGCAATCTGCTTTTTTTTTTTCAACGCAGCAGCATAAAATTTGGAAGAATCACGGAAGGGACCTGTCCAGGCTAGGAAGTCAGGATATAGCTGACCAATTTGACAATTGATTTTTGTTGCTGGCCCATTGAACCATAAGAGCAAGAACAAAGCTACAACAAAATGTGGGTGCTGTTTTTCAAGTATTCAATGCTGAAGCCAGCCTCCAATTGTATTAATTTGTGTGACTTTTCCCGTTTAGCATTCCACCCGCACTCAATGGCTGGTTCCTGAAATCGTTAGAATAAGTAGCCTCCCTATACAGGAAGAGTATTGTCAATATTAATGGACTTGCATGAGGTCCGAACGCAGAAGAGGAAAATTTAGAAGTTCTTGTTTGTGGAGTCACGAAAGGCACATGGACTCGGAAGAAATCACCCTGAGCTCGGCGGCTTGGCAATGAACGACTGACTTCTGGTGACTGACTCCAAATAGTTGCAAATTGAATCAGGTGTTTCCACAATTCAATCCCACACGGCTGTGTAAAAGGTATAAGAGGGTGCTTCTTCTCAATTTCCCCGATTAATGCGCAGTGAGTGAAAATGCTTGACGATCCAAATCACGCGGATGAAGCCCTCACGGTGCACTTGCTATTCATGGTAGATCACAGGCTCTGGAAGCCCTGTATCAATATCGACGGCGTACAAGTGCTTGAAACTGATTGACATTACCTCTTCAAATGTCCAGACATACCGGTCGAAACATTACAGCGACTGAAGCATCATGATAACAATAAACTCATTTGCAAGGACAACAGTTACCCAAAACAATCCAATAAAGTACAGATAATGTTTGATATGATTGAGTTTGGAAACGTGATCTATCGCCCAGCGAGATGCCGTGAGACAAAAGGAAATTGTGGATCTTCGTAGATTTCCTCAAAATGTGCCTCCGGTGGAAAGTGCCCACCGTCCACAAAATGGACTGTAGAACCGTCCTGTATGCTTTGGCTCCGGGGGGAGGGAAAATCGAATCGTTTCTACCCCAAATGCGAGGACTGGAGGCTTATACTGCTTGAAATAATCATGGAATTTCGGATATGTTGCCACTTTTGTGCGATCTGCAAAGCATGTTACGCAACGAATTATGAATATAAGAATGAAAGACTCACAGTCGTAGCAAAGGCCAAGCTGGATATCCTGATTGCCAGTACGACTGAGTAGCGCGTAGTCACTCGAATGTAAGTTTCGGGAGGAACGGGATCGGGATGCGCTTCAACTTGCACATACTAAAGTGGGATACGCTGAAATGCTCCCCCTGCAACGTCGACATATCAAAAGTGAAAAGTATTTCGAGGGCCTCTCGATTGTCCTTGGACGGTTTCGACTATTATTGGCGAAGCCTGTCCCAAAAAGAGCTCAACCCCGTCTCAAACGCGTTGCCATTCTTTGAGATGATGGCAGTAATGGAATGTGGGCGTGCAAGCGCAAGTCTTCCGGAATAATGAGCAACAAACCACGATATGTGACTACGAGAAGAGAAGGATGATCATCTCAATCCAGTGGGTGCACCGGAATCAAAAATATAGAAGGCAAATTTGGTAAGCTCGAGCACTTTCGTGAATTCGACGATGACGTTGGCCAAGGTATACTGATAGTTCAACTCTAGAGGGACATCTTTAGATGACATATCAGTATTTTCTTTGATCATTCATTGAGGATGGTATGACAGCTCGCCCGTGAATCCAGAGCATGCATTATCACACTTAGAAGATGTTCCAAATCAAAAGATTGCCAGATGAACTTACGATAAGTCAATACTTTGGGGAAAGGCGCTCGATCAAGTTCCTATATTGGAACGATGAAGTTGGAAAGCCATGAAGCAGTAGAATGGTAGAAGCGTCTTGCTTCCTGGCTTTGCCATTAGAAAACGCGGATTACCTTGACATCTACTGTCTTGGTGACGGTGCTTGCCATGATATCTAGACCATCGAATGGAAGCTTTCGCTTTTCAAGGCTAGTCACTTCGCAACTGACTATCGATATGTCATCTTTGTTGAAGTTGGAAATAGCCCCACAACAGATGACTAATTCATCTGCGGAATAAACGTGGCGGGCTTGTTGTACGGAAATTTCGTCCATGCCACCATTTCTGAAGAATTTGAAATGGTCCGTTCAATGTAGAGATCGACACTCAGTCTCAATTACAAGGTTGCAAGGGTTGTTAGGAGGAAATGTTGCGTGATCACCAAGTCACGCCTTGACTGGTCCGTGCGCACCCCGATGTCGATATAAGCCATCGCCGAACATCCTTAATCCTTACCACTCTGGCCTTTTGGCTTAGATCAAGTGTAGTATCTGTTCTTAATAGTTTAACCACTATTATGGAGGCACCGCCTCCATTATTGGTTATCTAATTTTTGCCGCCCTTGTTCTCGACGCTCTGCTTGCAACGTTGAGACGCGATGACCTTGCTGCTGCAGTCATGGCTTGTGTCGTCGGGGGATCTTCACTTTTCTTTTTGCTAGTGTTTTGGACTTGTGTCTCTGACATGGAACCGAAGCTAGCAAATGGATGTTCTGAAGAAACCTGTCTTTACTTTTATTTAACCTTTTGATCTTCTTTTGTTACCTGTCTTTACTTGTATTTAACCTTTTGATCAAATACGGCGCTTCAGTGATTTCGTCGCATCTTGGGATGGTCTTTCCGGTGGAAAGATTACATTCTTCAGGTTAATAAGAGCGTCCCACCGCGTGTCTGGCTTCCACTCGATCTTCATGTCCGCACTCAGGGTCAGGACTGTTTGAGCGTCCCGGGTTGGCTTGTCTTCTTGTTCCATCTGCTTCACTTCTTTGTCAATCTTGTCGAGCCATTGTTTTGCAATTGTGATTTGATTGGATTCAAGGTTTGGCAATCTCAATGCCCAGATGCACCTATCTGTGCCGTGGGTCACATAGCCTGTACCGCCATCTCATCTTTAGGGCATGCACACCAACAAAAAGTGGGCTCTGACCTTCGATACGATTCTGCTCCGGGGTCCACTCGATAGCATATCGAAGAACCGGAAAATCTCCGTTTAACAAATCCTCCGCTAGAAGACGTACAGGTAGATGCACCTGCCCACAACTTAAAATTTCCCCATACAATTTCTCTGCTTCTTCAGTGCTTCCATCCTCAGGGATCTTTCTCCATGCTCCAACAAACCTTTCTGCGACATCCTTCGGGAAATACCGCATCAAGTTTGGGACGATGTCGCGTGGCGCAGGAATAGGGTGTGCAACTGAGTAGAGATACCATTCTTCTGAAAGATCGCCGAGAACGACGCTACGCACTCCGCGAGCGCGGAGGCCGCGCGCGAGACCGCCTGATCGCTGCCAAGTGACTGGATCGGGGGAGCGGGGGAGCCAGTCGTCTGCAAGACACCCGCGGAACGTGCCGTTGATACCCAACATGTCCGTCTCAATGACATGTGTGATCGACGACCAAGGAACTTTAAGAGGATTGCGCAAAGTCTCGAGGATGTCTGGAGCCTCGGCATCTAAGTCGAGGGCGCGGCAGAGGGTATCGAATTGGACCTGGTATTCCTCTGGTGTCTTGGGATTTGTCCTGTGAGGTGGACAGTCTAGATCATCAAGATGGTTGGAACGAATATTGACGTACAGGATGGCATTTGATTGCAGAACCGCAGAACTGAATGGCGCCTTCCGTCCTTCTGGCAGATGTGATGCATGATGGAGCAATTGGTGTACAGAATGGGCTCCCGCTGATAGGCCACTGATCTGTATATCATCCGGGTTTCCTGCCAAGGACAGTCGACAGCGTGAGTATAAATACACCCGGTGGAATGGACAGATTGTGACCTCCGAAGTCATTTATGTTCGCTTTAATCCACTCCAACGCCAACCATTGATCTTTGAACCCGTAGTTCCCCCGAAGATCGGGTTTATCGCTCGCGAGAAAACCGAATGCCGAAATCCGGTAGCCAATATTCACGTACACCTCGGAACGCTCAGCCGCAACGTATTGTGCCTGTGAGCCCAGAGTGTGGGGGGAGCCAAACTGAAGGAATCTTGACATGATATAGTTTCCTTCCAAAACTTAGCACGAAGAAGTCAAGGCTTACCCTCCATGAATGTAGACTCTGACTGGGAAGTTGCCTTGCTTCGGGAATGATGGTGGAGCGACGATATTCAAGAACAGGCTATCAATTTGTTAATCCCACTTTATGGACTTGCCAGGAGCAAAGGAGATGCACGGGTTCTCAGAAGGCTTTCCAAGGCCAACCTTATCCTCGAAGGCCATTTCTAATGGAACGAACCATCTCAGCAATGCCATCCCCCAGGATAGAAATGTAAGTATTACTTCGCATCTGGCCATCATTGGTAGGCTGGACACCATCTATAACGAGATTAGGTCCCCTTGGCACCAAAATGCTCATCAGAAGGCAGACGACGTACACGCCGTTTCCGATACATACTCCTTATTTTCATATCTGAAATTATCCGGAAGACACGCAGCATCTTCAAAGCGACCTGGTGGTAACGCGTACGGTATCTCTTCATTTTTGGAAGGCATCAGACACGATCTCAATGGGATCAGGAAGAATCGTTGTACCAAGGAAAACTGCGGCCCCTGTCGATGCGCGACCGCCTGTAAGGGGCCCGTAGCGCGTGTTGACTACAACTCTTGCTGGATTTTTCAGGATTTCGTCAGACAGGTGAATCCGAGTATCAGTCATTATGGAAGTAGACGGACGGCAGATTACGAGAAACAAAATGAATAATCTTTCGGTCGGGCCGCCACATAGGGCCGCATCTGGCTGACACACTGCCGGTGGCAAAATTAGCGACAGATTTGCTACCGCCGGTTATTCTAACTTTCGTTCTCGCATCACGGGTGTGATGGGATGATTTGACCTAATACAGCTAGTAAAGTTATGATAAGGATATCACACTCAATTGGCAACCCAGTCCGAAACTTGTTTGCAAGTTAATCAAACTTTCCCTCCAAGTATTGAAGGTCGGGAAACGGCGATAAGGCCCAAAGAACTTATGAAATGATATGTGATATATATTCCATTAACTACAGAGCAATGTTGTATATCTTTGAAATTAGTCTGCAATTTTGCTGTCAGATTCGGACAATCCGGGATAACAGCTGGTTAAAACGCGTTCGAGGCAAAAAAAAAAACCAATTTCAAAATGCCTGCAGACAGGCACTCTGTTCTAGAGCGTTTCATGCAATGTGAGTCGAAGCTATCAGATGGTGATGGGACATCTCATCTCATAACAATTGGCAATCCATAAAGGTACTGACCACGAAGTCCACCTTCTCCTATTGTCTAAGGGAATAGTTTACTTGGCGATACCGAGGAAGAGATCAAGATATACAGAGGGCATAGAGAACACAGAGTTATATGTACACAAAGAGATAGGGCTGTTTATTATTTGCTATTTGTATTGTTCAACCAGGTCGGATCCTTGAGCCGCGTAGGCATCTGTTTTTTCTTCCGACGAAACTCCTGTGCCATCTCCATCATAGGAACCCAGTGAACATTGTCGTGGGTATTGATCCACTGGATGAAGCGTTCCTGAGAGAGGTTATTAACAATGCGCCGACTGCGTCGTCGCCGTTTACTTACGAGCATAAGTAGGACCTGAGGGCGTCTATGGAAAAATATCCCATGAGACAAGCGATAGATTTCACAAGCTGTTCCTATTTACCCGCTGACGTCTGGGTGGATTGTGATCGGGAAGATGAATTCTTCTTCATTACTATGAGACATGCATAAAATCTCTGAAAAATTTGAAATGAAGAGAAGGATACATACTTGTAGTAATAAGTGAACATGTCTTTCCACATTTCCTCCAGATCTCTTGGATTTACCTAAAATAATGCAATCTCACTTCAAAAGGTGGATGCAAGTCATTCCTCATCCATCCTTGAGAGTTTGGACTGGCCTTTATGAACCTAGAGTGTCAAATATGAGGAACGGTTTAGATGCCCATTAAGGAAGGTGTACATCATTGGCGGAAGATCGTCAAGATACCTGCAATAAAACACGTCATCTATCAGTCGACATCAAAAGTTTGGACTAACCAATTGGCTGGAATGCAAACGAGGCTTGTCTCCTTGCCGCGTATCAATGGCTTCATCCAGGTCTTCGCATCGGCAGAATAATCGATCTTTGTCCAGGTATCCTCGTCCCTGAGATAGTACGCCTGGCAGCTGATAGTAGTCAATCTTCGAGCATCCATTAGAAGATAAGTCAACTCACTCATGAGCCATTGCAGAATGATCTATAATTTCACAGTACAGTCACAGATAACGTAGAGATAAAGAAATGTACGAAATACTATACCATACTCAATTCCCTTATCCAACAATAATTCGATACCTTCTTTACTGATTTCCCACCAAGGTGCAGCACTCCCCTGATCGAAGTTAAGCATGCGGAGGCCGATTGGCAAAAAAACATTCACCTTGGGTGGAATACCATTATTGAACGCTGTCAAAAGGTCATATGTATAGTCCAGAATGTCCTTCTGCTGCTGTACGCTGAGGGCCGTAGGATTCTAAAAGCCACATTCTCAATGAATGCATTCCTTGTCTCGAATGTGTTACCTCGTGTGAATAGCCGTGTAATCCACTATACGCCGAGGTATTCAAGCGAAGCCATCAGTATATACACTAAAAGATACACACATTTCGTGTCCGGCGTCGCGAACAGCGGCCATTTGGTCGGCGAAGGTTTCAAGACTATGGCCTGTACCCGAGTTTGACAAGGACGGGCGAATGAAAACCCAATCGTACCAGGGATGAACCATGTCGTCTTGATGTTATACTTGCTAAAGAGTTTTAATAGGCGGGGAGCTCCAACTTCTCCTGCAAACATTCCCTGTGAGAGCCAAATGAGATATACTTCAGCCTAGGTGGCGTCGATCTCGCCGAAGACATCATTGAGTACCCTTGAGATATCACATGGCGAGTCCTCTCCCCCATATGATCCCAACCTAAAGAATTGCTTGTAAGAATTATTGCGGAATAAGTTAAGCTTGTCACCATCCTGCCACAGCGTCGACGTCGACCCCGAAGCTGATCAGAACCCGTTTAGCAGACATGGAGCTTCTAGTGAGAAATGTAGGTCTGTCTAGTTCACTGAGAGACTAGACAGTGGAACAAGACCACGGCTATACTATTTGAGAGAAGAAAAAGGGGAAAGACCACCCATAAGTGTAGCTGGAAACGTCGACTTAAAGGGACAAAGAAATAAAGTTTAGTCAAAACACGTCTATACGGTCCGTCATTAGCCATCCTTGTTTTATAAGAAACAGCACGAGAGTACAGTAACCCTTGTGAGTCAGCTGGGTTCCATGAGCGTCGATTCCCGTTTAACTCTATTTGGCTTGATACTGAGGTAGAAAAAGCCTTCTGTCACCAGTTACACTCGCTTTACAGACAAAGTCGTTCACGACTCAAATTAGTTGCTGAGACAGACCCCTTGAGTAGAGTTCGTTTCACAAATAATTAAATTTGTTCATTGTCCAACTCAGGGTGGCATTACTAAGTCTGTCAGCAGCGTCCAGCTCAATAGGAGTTGCAAGCTACCAAAGAGCCACATAAGTACCAGAAGCATAAGCAGAATAAGCAGTGTGAATGTAAACCAAGAAAATGAAGGGTTTTCCACTTGGAGTAAGATTCTCTGACAAGGTCACGCATAGCTTAGTCATCGTCTAAATTTAGCATCGTGTTGGACACGGTACACGTCGACAATTCTGATTGCACAACGTTGTTCGTCACCACGGTCGTTGGTCCACTGCACATAGGAGTACGCCGACTCACTTATAAACGGCCATGCCTGCGGCCTATACACTCCCTACAAATCTGTCTCCAACAACAGTCGCAAATACTGCGTCTTTAATTCGCATCGTTGCTCTTTCACTCATCTCTGGTGCAGCCATTGCTTCGCGACTGTTTGCCGTCGTAAATTTTGAGAGCATCATCCACGAATTGTACGTTCTATCATAGGTTGTTGCTCATGTTATCCTTTCTTAATGCGGAATTTCTTTCCACAGTGACCCATGGTTTAATTAGTGAGTGGCTTGGCAGGTCTGTTTATAGCGTTGCGATGAATTGGTCGCACCAGTCGTGCTACGAGAGTCCTCGCTTCCAAAGGGTTCTACGTATGTTATCTATCATCTTTCACCAAGAAAGTCGCATTGATATCTCCCTTCGATCAGGAATTTTGGAATTGGTTTGACCCTACTGCATGGTATCCTTTGGGACGGGTCGTTGGTGGAACTGTATATCCTGGTCTAATGGCGACCAGTGGTGTCATTTACAACCTTCTTCATGCCATCAACCTCCCCGTCGACATTAGAAACATATGTGTTCTTCTCGCTCCTGGATTTAGTGCCCTCACAGCATGGGCAACCTACCAGTAAGTCCTTTTCAATTGTTCAAGTGCAAATTTACCAGTTGCATCTTAGATTTACTAAGGAAATGAAGGACGCGAGTGCTGGTCTTCTTGCTGCAGCGTTCATTGGCATCGTACCTGGGTATATTTCGCGTTCAGTCGCTGGCTCTTATGACAACGAAGCCATTGCCATCTTTCTCCTTATGTTCACTTTCTTCCTTTGGATCAAAGCCCTCAAACAGGGAAGCGCGCTCTTCGGCGCTGTTGCCGCTCTATTCTATTTCTACATGGTGGCAGCATGGGGTAAGTTGACACGTCCTCCTTAAAGTACACATTAACATTTTGCATAGGTGGCTATGCTTTTATCACGAACATGATTCCTATACATGCTTTTGTACTTCTTCTTATGGGACGTTACAGTGGCCGTCTTTATGTCGCCTATTCTTCATGGTACGCTATCGGGACATTGGCCAGCATGCAAGTCCCCTTCGTTGGCTTTCAGCCTATAAGGACTAGCGAACATATGGCAGCTCTTGGTTTGTTTGCACTATAAGCTGCAGAATATTTGACTTATCTGTCGCAGGTGTCTTCGGTCTTCTCCAGATCGTCGCATTTGCTCAACTAGTCAGGTCGCATGTGTCCTCACAACAGTTCCAAAGCATCGTTGTTGCCGGAGTAATTACTATTGGTATTTTGGGTGCATTGGCTATCATTGGCCTCACGTACAAAGGCTGGATTGCTCCGTGGACAGGCCGTTTCTATTCTCTTTGGGATACTGGTTATGCCAAAAAGTACCCGAGTACAATGTCTTAACCATAACCTTCTAACCTCTTTCTCAGGTACATCCCTATCATCGCCTCGGTTTCCGAACATCAACCCACAGCATGGCCATCGTTCTTCATGGATCTCCAGTTCCTCATTTTCGTCTTCCCAGCCGGTGTGATCCTCTGCTTCCGCGAGCTCCGTGACGAACATATTTTTGTCATCATTTACGCTGCTGTGGCGAGCTACTTCGCTGGAGTCATGGTTCGTCTCATGCTCACGCTCACACCCGTGGTCTGTGTTTCCTCCGCTGTCGCGCTTTCCACACTCCTCGACACATTCATCGATCCGACTGAGCCCGAAGTTGCTGACGATGGCCAGAGCGAGGTCAGCTCGGGCGCGCCTACAAACGGCACTACTTATGGTTCATCTACGGCTGTTGCTTCCCCAAAGAAAGCAAAGAAGACCAGTACCGCTACTACTGAGACTGGCTTCACTCTCTTGCAGGTTCTCTCTTCATCCAAAAAGGATAGCTCATCGAAAAGAGGTATCTATGGACTCGATACGCGTATCATGGTCGTCCTCAATACTATTGGGATGCTCGCCTTCTTCGTGTCCCACTGTACCTGGGCTACGTCAACTGCGTATTCGTCTCCGTCCGTTGTGTTGGCGTCCCAGGCCCGAGATGGCAGTCCACATATCATTGATGATTTCCGTGAGGCTTATTACTGGCTCCGTCAGAACACGCCGGAGGATGCTGTTGTGATGAGCTGGTGGGATTATGGATACCAGATTGCTGGTATGGCTGACCGTCCCACGCTCGTTGATAACAATACCTGGAACAATAGTACGTCAATCCATTCTTCCTTGCATCCTCTTTTGATTTGATCTGCTCCAGCCCACATTGCAACTGTCGGAAAGGCTATGTCGAGTTCTGAGGAAGTCGCTTACCCGATATTGCGAAAGCACGATGTCTCGTACGTGCTTGTCATCTTTGGAGGTCTGATTGGGTACTCCGGCGACGACATCAACAAGTTCCTATGGATGATCCGTATCGCACAAGGCGTGTGGCCCGAAGAGGTGCAGGAGGCTTCGTTCTTCACCCCTCAAGGCGAATACAAGGTCGACAATAGTGCTTCGCCTGCAATGAGGAACAGTCTTATGTATAAGATGTCGTATTACCGGTGAGTTGCTAGTGGTGTTCATTTGGAATCTCAGCTGATGCTACACGCCTTGATAGCTTTGCAGATCTGTTTGGTGGTGGTCAGGTTCAGGATCGTGTGCGTGGTCAGCAGCTACCCACAGTAGGACCCACGTTAGACTGCTTGGAAGAAGCATTTACGTCAGAGAACTGGATCGTGAGTCTCCCATGACTCTCGGCTCACAGCTTTGTGCTCACTCAGTATTTTGTGTTGCGTTCCAGGTCCGAATCTACGAAGTGAAGAAGGAGGATCCATTAGGCCGGGACCTTAAAAGTGCAAACGCATTTGCGGCAGGGAAGAAACGCAAGCGAAGCAAGCCTGTGATGAGGCGCCGCGCTATCTCGTAAAATTTGTATTCTATGTACAGTGTGCGAAGAAAAATTATCAGCCTGTTTGATGAAAATGTGCGACGATTACATCTCATAGCGTCCAATTTTAACTAGTTTCTCAAGGGCTTAATGGTCTAGTAGTATGATTCCTCCTTCGGGGTTTTCCGCTTTGTCTGCAAAGCATTGTTGGAGGAGGTCCTGGGTTCAATTCCCAGTTAAGCCCGAACAGTTGTTTTTGTCTTATATATAGTTTTTTCCTTTCACCTTTATCAGCTTCCCTATCCCAGTATGATTCGTACTAGAAACTTTCATCTAATTGGATCACATTGCTCCTCCGGACCGAATTCCCGGGACTTATCCGAACTCATCTCAGGATTCGAAGGCGAATCGGTTTCCTGTCTGCTTTCATTTCGCTTTCTCTCGCATAGACTTTCATTTCGCTTTCTCTAGCATAGACTGTAAAGTCTATTAGACACTAGCAGAAGTAATGAGCGATCTCCTAGAAGGGAAAGGTATGTAACGATTTCAATATTTTTCTTTGATGGGTCTCGGTTCAATCCATGTATTTCGGACGACGTCACCACCAGTCGAGCTCGATCCTACCGTCGACTTTGTGGCTGGCACGGCAGCGGTAAACGCCACACCTTGTCAGGCTGTTTCCAGCCCAATTCATTTGTGGAACAGGGTATAAGTGGCCTGATTGTAGGCTTCCCGTTGGACACCGGTAAGTATTCGGCGTGTTCTGGGAAGTAAAACGCGCCAATGTCGCGTATTTTTCAGTGAAAGTTCGTTTTCAAAATCCACGTACGGCTGTCAAGTACCGTTCTACATTCAATGCAGTTTCTACTATTATACGTGAAGAAAGGGTTTTCGGTTTATATAAAGGCATAACCTCACCATTAGTAAGTATTGCCATTCATTCCATCGATCATCTTAGGTTGACTCTTCGGCAGGCCTCTAGTGCTCTTCTGAATGGCCTCGTTTTCGCTTCATACCGTTTTTTCATGAAATTGCAATTAGACCATAATGAAGCCACGCCCACGCTCACCCAGATCACGCTTGCAGGCGTCGGGACTGGTATCGTATCTTCGTGGGTCTCTTTGTCGAGTCATTGGCAGAGATTCCTCAAGCTCATGTGATATTAAGTTTCTTGACTACACCCATCGATTTAATCAAGATCAGGCAGCAGAACTGCCTTGAAAAATCTGCTTCTGTCTATAGCACCGCGCTTCAGATCATTAGAACTTCTGGTCTACGAGGTCTGTACCGTGGAATTACCTCAACGGCTTTGAGAGACACCGGATATGGGGCATATTTTCTCTCTGTATGTTGGCCCATCTTGTTTTGAGAACGTTGCCGATCAATATTCAGTATGAAGCGACCTGTCGCGCTCTGTCACCTCTGGCAAGTGGCTCCGTGGAAAGCAAAGCATTGGCGTCAAACACAGGCCCAGCTTGGTGGTCGATGCTTATAGCCGGTGGAATAGCCGGGGTTTGTACGTGTTCTACTTATATATTTTATCACCAATGCGGAAACGTCATTTCTTGTTTAACATAGTCGGATGGGTGGTAACTTTTCCATTTGATGTTGTCAAAACTCGCATACAAGGAACTGATTATGGCACTTCGTGGTAAGCCGTTCCCATGTTGTGATTTCCTACTTATAGCAACTTCCTTTGTTCTAGCCCTCTTGACCTCAGGATGCAAAAATATAATCCTTATCAGAACACTGTCTCCACGATAATTCATTCTCACCGGACAGAAGGCATTAAAGTGTTCTTTCGGGGTCTCGCCCCTACACTACTCCGGTAAGTCTTTCTAAACAGAATCTATCATAAACTTCAAGATCGTTCTGTCTACATACTAGAGCCATTCCCGTGAACATGGTGACCTTCACCACGTTCGAGGCTGTTGTCCATGCGTTCGCGTGATTATGAATTCATTGGTGGATTTACTTACTGGTTTGATTTTGATCTGCGCCCGAAAGCGATCGAGGTGGTGGAGTGGCGTCAACGCGGCATGCTGTTGCCAATCGCGATTTCCCAAGTACCATTCTGGACTCAGCCCAGGCCCTTATACGATACATCATGATAAACAATCAGTCGGTTGCACGTTTCAAGTAAGTCGGAAGGCACGGATTGGATCATTTCAACAGGGAAACATAGATCAATGTCAGATGGTGGACAGTACAATTGGAGTTACATATACAGTTCAGTGTCTGGCTGTGAGTAAGTGTACACGAATGCGTGTGGTAGGTATACCAAAAAAGTGAGGTAGAAAGAGATAGATCGTTGTCACCTGGTGAGCTGAAATATAATTCCACGCTCAGCTGTCATACATTAGTTCATCTCCATCACCATCGCGCTCATGGTCGGAATCCTCATCCATGAGATAATCTTGACCGCCTTCTTCCTGTGCCCGGGTATAATATTTTTCCTGTTCCTCCCTCGTGGGTGCTAAATTACCGAGATCCAGCAAGGTCTCTGCCAGAAGCTTGCGCAGCTCCTGAGCATCCTCATCACTGAGCTCTTCATAGTTGGCAGAACCTTTTGCGCGCTCGAAGAAAGCCAGAGCCTTGAGCAACCCATCGCGGGCCTCACGCGCCTCCAGCGAATCGGCAACGGTCCCATCGGACTCTTCCATAGCGGCCTCAAATTCTTCTGCACGCGCCGTTCCTACGACGAGCCAGCAGCGGCCTCTAGCGCGGTTGATGGGGCTCCGCCATGCATCCATGTCCGCCTCCATTTTCATCTGATTAAAAATACTGTCCGCCCATGTAGCCCAGAAGTGGCGCTCCGTAGATAAATTGAGCTTCTCCGCAACTGCTAAAACGTCCGATGCGATTTGGAAGAGCTCTTTCGCACGCGAGAACGTCTCTGCACCAATCGGCAAAGTCTGCGCTTGGTGGGCGTGGTGCGGCATCCGGAATATGCCGCGCGAGAACTGGTCCATGGCTAGAACCATCAACTCGTTTGCAGATGCAGAACAGAGGGTCATGCGCCGCGTGATCGGCGGGCGGCGATTGACGATCGCGGAAAAGGGCGACTCAGGCGGCCACTCTGGATCCTCTGCAAAAAGTTCGGAGACAGATGACGCTTCGTCTGTGGCGCTGGTACCTTCCTTGTGGGTTCCCATTTCACGAGTCACGATTTGTTCAGCAAGAGCGACGAGCGTGCGCCCCCAGATAATAGCCAATTGCCAATCGTCGGGGATCTCGGCACCACGTCCACTGGTGCGGATGGGCAGGTTATCACCTGTCTCGAATACATCCAGGGCAGCGAGCCAGTAAGGAAGGGGCGTATCAGGTTCACCTGGGGCAGCTTGTTCTGGATCTTGGTCAATTATATTGCCGAACATGAAGAGCACGGTCCCTAGTATGACGTGGAAGGCAGTTGGTAACTCAATACATTTGCTAAGAGTTGTTCTGGTCATCGATGGGCAATCCAAAGCTGTTTACGACACGCCTACCATTTGTGAGGCTTCGTCGGCATGGAGCTTAATAGAACGCTAGAGATTGCATCATCAGGTGGAGAGGTTGTTCCTGATATATGGTGCTTCGGTGGGGGGTTCGTAATGAGCACCGACGGATCCGGGTACGTCAACATGAACCTATGGCACTCGTGTATGACGCCTCTGATGACGGACAACGCTTCTGCGGTACCAGCATCTACACAATCTGCCATTTAGCCAACAGCCGGAATCACTTGTGCCAACGCACTTTCAAACTGATCAGTAGCTTGAAGGAAGAGGTCTTTTAGATCTTCCCAGTCCTCATAGGTCCAGGAAGCTTTTTCAGGTGAATTACCTGAGCCAGCAATGGAAGAAACGTCCATTATTTTTTGTGAATTTTCCCAATTACTTGTACGATTTGGGTCGGGACTGCAACCACGAGAATAGTCCCAGTAGAAAATTTGCTCAAAGTCACTTAGAGAGTCAAGAGAAGATGAGCGGCGGCGTCGTTTTGAGAATGACGACGAAGGCGATGAGTGGTCGTCGTTGTCGTTGTCGGACTCGAAGTCTTCTCCGGCTGGTTTCCTTACCTGGCCAAACTGAGCCGGTAGCCGGGGCGGCATCACACCACGAGCCTTCCACAGACCTCTTGGCCGTTCTCGTTTTTGAGACGTCGGTGCTGGCAACATTCTGTGGTTTTGATTGTTAAAAGAGACAGGGAAGGGCATGGATTCACTGGACTTTCTCATAAGGCAGCTTTTGCATATTTATCTCAGCAATGGTCCATTCTGGACCCTGTGTGTTCTGGGCCCGGAACTCTAATCTTTTTTTTCATCACAACGGTCTGGACCAATCTAGATTGATTTCTACACAAACCATCAATCCCGCCGGCTTACCAACCCCTTCGCCTCCCCCCCTTGCCCCACTTCTCAATCAAGAAATCTGTCATAAACTCGTATACCTCCCTGTTCGCCCCTCTCCGCGAGATCGAATGATCACTGTTAACCGAATAGTGGCGAATGCCGAGTCAACCTCCATCAGCGAGGTCGGCCATTTTAACCTACCTATCAGTAAACATCCTAAATCTGAAATTCCGGACCTGGGCCTTGGTGAACATATCAAGCAAGTGTGCCGAGTTCGCGTAATGCACATTGTCATCACCACTTCCATGAGCCAATAGATAGTCGACGTTATGGAAGCCAGTCAGATTCGAGATAGACGCGTTGACGTAGCCTCCTGGATTCAGCTGCGGCAGATTCATGTAGCGTTCCGTGTATATCGAATCTAAATTCTCCGTCAATTGATGGGCAAGAGTGTGAGAGCGATGCCGTGCCATGTGCTTACCATACAATCGCCAACTGGTTACCGGCTTGTGAGAAATCGGGTAACAAAAGAGTGAGTCCGATATAGAAGGCAATTTTCGAAAGCACATTGTTACGTACTGCAACAGCCATTGATAAAGAATGTACGCCTGCGTTGGCTTCCACAACCTTTGAAGCCATGAACCCACCATACGACTATGCTCATATATTTAGCTTGTACCAAGAATCTTCGAACGAATACAAAGGACTAACCCAGCCCCAAATTCCGATCCGTTTCCTGTCCACATATTCCTTCGCAGCCCAGATCCTAGATGCAGGCCTGCATCAATACAAGGCAAGTCAAGACCAATCGGCGTTCTCCACGTACTTTGCAGCATTGATCTGGTCAACTGTTTCATAGAAGCCAAGGTTATCTTTGACGGGATTCCTCAGCCGGCGACCCTTGAATCCCGTGCCACGCCCATCAACAGTCACAATAATATACGATAGCCCACAGGCAAGATAGTCGTGCCAAGTCCTTGCAAACTCAAGGTCAACCATTTGACTGCTGGGGCCACCGTAGCTAAAGCATAACATCAGTATTGACACTTATCAGGTATCCGAGGACACCTACACGCGGAACAGAACTGGGTACTTGACGCGTCCAGAATCGTCCATACGCGGTGGCCGAAGCTCCTGCACATTCAGTTCTACGCGTGCGCGACGACAAACAACTTCAGCTAGTAATTAACATTCGTCATGAACGGACACAGACCATATCCGTCACTGACGATGGTTGAACGCGCGGTAGTCGGGGCCTCATACTCCATGGTGACGTTAGCGAGCCACTCGTTCCTGGTCAAAACATGTTCAAAAGCTCCACAGACGTATGAGTCGAGAGCTTATCGTATGAATAGATATCGACGCCTCACAGGAGTTGCCCACTTGTACGATCTTCTGCCATGGAATCGTTGGCCCCTGATAATTCAACACATAGTAACCAGCGCCAGGGGAGAAGCTACTCGAGTAGAAAGCTGGCTTCGTCGCATCTGTCAACGCAGTTGGTTCTACAGTCTCGAACGTAAGATCCTTGGGTAGTGGTACCGAGTAGACGTGTCGTTCAATGGATGAAGGGTTCGCAGCTTCGAAGTACCTGCAGTAAGTATTGGTTTAGGCTAAACATGGTTAGATGCGATTCGAAACCCACACAATAGCCTTCTCGACGTCAATGGCTTTAATACCACCAGTAACTTCCCAGCTACCGCTAGTAAGGAAGTGGGGAACCCCAGAGCTTGCCGGACTGAACAGCGCAATATGGTTGTATCCTTCTGGAATAGGTACGATATCGAGGTAAGCATCTGTTCCTCCAGCAGACAGAGTTGTGGGAAGTGAGCGGATATTTTGGTTCTATGAATCCCAGGAAACGTCTAAATTTTGGAACTGATAATCGGCATATGATTAGAGAACTCACATTATCTATCCAACCTCTATCTCCCTCTTCGCCCTTCTTCCCTAGCTTGCGAACAACCTTTCCTTGTGACAATGAAGCCGAATTATTCATATCAAAGAGTACGACGTTCCCGTCGTCCGCATTCCGATTCACCTCTTTCACAATGAGCGAGGAGTTTCCTACCCACGCAACCTCGAGAATAATACTATCGTTCTTAGGATGCCGATTCGTCCACTCTAGTTCATACATATTCGCGGCAGCAGAGAGGCCAGCACCTGTTACGGTGCCTAACGCAGCGTGTGCAAGGTGTTGCTGAAGGTCGAACACGTGTACGGAAACGAGGGGATTGTTGTATCCAGGTTTAGGATACTTCATCCTAACGTCGCTCGTATATGGAATCACGGCGTCACTGTCTTCAGTTGGATTGTAGATGGGGAAGTTGTAAGTATCAACGTTAGTTTCATCGAATACTAGGAAGGCGAGTTTGGTGGCGTCGGGAGACCACCAGAGAGCAAAGTCACTGGAGAAGATCTCTTCTTCGTAGACCCAGTCGGGAACACCATGGAAGAGAGAAGCGTTTCCTGATGAAGTGACACGGATGGGGGACGAGCTACCCAAAGAGAGTCAGGGTGGGGAGAAGGAAAGGGATGAGTGGGCGCACGTTGGTGTAGAAAGTACGTATAGATCGTTTTCCATGACGTAGGCAATGGAGTGCCCTTGAGGTGCCCATGTAGCATAGGCAGTATTGGAAGGATGGGTAGGTGGTATAATAGGATGAGTAATCTTTTCTGCTATGTCATGAACATAATAATTCCCAAATCTTGACCAACGCCATTGCTATCACGAAAAAATTTTAGCTGTGTGACATATGTACTGAAAGATCCATACTGACTTTGCGGTAGTCTGCTTTCAGAAGGAGATATTTCATATCTGGTGATAGTTCCCAAGAAACCCAGGCAAGTTGTGTGCCATTCTCCTACGTATTTGGGTGAATAGCATTGTCTTTGTTATAAGAAGGGGGCCTAACATTAGTGATGTCCCTCGAAGACACCAGGATCTTTGTAGTACTTGTTTTCAAGTCGACGAGTTTGAGGTCTCCGTACTCGAAAATTGAAAACACGCCATCGCCAGCTGACAGAAATATATTGGATTATGATAAGGGATACACTTCAAAACGCACCTTCAGGAACCCAGTTGACGCTCTTTTGATCGACGCGAAAGGTTCCATTGAATATATGGTCCATGCTAAGTTTTTGTATTCCGGTACGATATATTACAGCTGTCTTGTATGACCGTGCAGCAGAATAGCCAATAAAAGAGGCTCCCAGGATAATAATGAATAGAAGGACGCCCAAAAGTCGAATAGATGAAAACAACTGTCTTGATATTAGTATATAGCGAATAGAAGGAAAGAGGTGGCACGCGAAAATACTTCAAGGAATACTTGAAGAAAAGCGTCCTTGTTGAACATACATCTTTCGGTCTTTTCAAGTCTGTATCAATGTCTGCGTGGCCGGAACTCGACACGAACACGCCCCCATGCTCTGCTATACTTGGATTAGACGGCATAGCATGCTTGTCTAAAAGTCCTCCAGTTTCCTGGTCATCCTCATCGTCTGAACTTGGTGGATCAAAAGGGCCCTCTCCGTAGTAGGTCCCAGGCCGTACAAGTGTTTGTTGGTGGTGACTGGTGAGTAATGAGCCCGCCGCAGGAGCACTAGTGTCCCTGTCCGGGAGTTGCTCATACGGTGAACTGAGCATGTCGTGGAGGAATCACTCAAGCACTACGCAGCACCTAATGCGTCTAAATGATCCTGAATGAATGAATACTTGAATGATGGTCGACCGAACTATCACTATGGATTGATCCTTCCTTTGGCATTGAAACCCTAACCCTAAACTCATTGTTCTCAATGGTTGCATGGGATGGCAGTTTTGGGTTGTGCTTACGACGTCTGCTATAGTCTTTCTCGCGCTTAGCCATCATGGCGCCCAAACGAAACACAAATATTAACTGGGATCCGATACTTCTTATATCCCAGGTGGGTCTTCTGAGACCATCGCATTGAGTGACCTGTTGGTAACGACTTTCTAGATCGTCTCGATGCAAACTCTTCACTATCTTACATTATCAGTACTCGTTCCCCCATTGCTTGCCATATTCGCCGAGCCAACGTCACTCACATATGAGGGTGGAGCAGCTAATATTGGTGAGTCCAGCAATCACTTCTTAGTTACTCAGTAATGAGCACTTGAGTGAGCATGTACCGCACAGGGATGATCATGGACTGGCGAGAAATGGCAGGTCGACCAACGGTTCGTGGGATACATGGAACCCGCGGGGGATATTCGTGGGCTTGGAGTGGTGGGAAGAAAATTGGTTATGGGTTGCAGGAGGACCGATGGGACGGGCGGGTGGACCCCATGCGCGGCTGGATTATCGCGCTATGCTGGTTCGTTGCTTGCTCTGCAGAGTATGTATATGGCATCTGCTCCTCGTCATTCTATTTGCTCACGCTGATCTGGGAACTCTTCGCAGCATCTTTTATCTTTACACTCTCGTCCGACGACCCCGACTTGTCCTTGATTTTTCACTTACGCTACTGTTCAATCACCTTGTTTTGACGAGCTATTATTCGGCTTCTATACCCACCTCTGGCTTCTTCTGGCTCATTATGATTGCGGGTTCTATATTAACAGTTACTGTGGCTGAACAACTGTGTGTGAAACGAGAAATGTCGGAGGGCCTGAGTGTACCTTCTGTACAGGCCGCAGAAGATGATACATTGGAAGAAATGGAACTAGGTTCGCTTCTGCGGCGAAGGGACTAGTCTCTTGCTATCCTTAGGCAAGTTCTTGTGTTCTCAGTCTGAACAATACCACTAATTGGAGACCAGATGGGCTTACGACCTGATGTACCCTTCCGCCCTCATATGCAGATGTTTAATTTTAAGGACACGTATTGATGCAAGGGGGATGTGTCCAACTTCGACGAATCGCAATGATCAAGGATTATGAAGTTTCTACTTCTGGAGTACCTCTAATTTCGCGTTGTTGGATACTGAGCTCTTGGGTAAGTGCTGAAAGTTGCTGCTCTTGAAATGTAGTCCCGGGCCCGGCATAATTTCCGCTCGACAATCAACCTCCCACAGAACTTCTAACGGGAGTAAGTGTCTGAAGTCAACTTGTCTTTGTTCATCCTTACAGAGGTGCCGAACATTTTGGTGTTGGAGTGACCCCAACCTGGACTCAGAAAACCATAAACACAATTATGATTCTCTATTCCCATGTCATCAAGTTCGGATGTCGGAATGGCCGATCTAGTGGGGTCGAAAAATCACGTTGATGTCTGCCGTCACCACGAGTCTCATGCATTTGATTCATTTTATTGGTCTTTTATCCCATGATCTGCGCATGAGGCAAGTATTTCCAGTTGCGGTAATGCTGTGGAGCGTTAAATGAGATACGATAGTGAGATATGATATTAAGGTATCAAATCGCCATGAGTATTGTTTCCTCCTGAATCGGAGAAATGTTGTTGGAGTATGGCTCCCCGAAGACTTGACAAAGGGCGGTTCGAACTCATCAAGCATCATGGAGGAAACGGTTGAGAAATGAATCTGATATTGTCTATCTCAAAGAAATTAATTATACACTCCACCTTGCTGGTCTTCTATAACACTAATCCCGCCCTCATTTGTAGTCAATCCCAAGTATATGTGAATCCTCCATTATTCTCTATCGGAAGTCTGCTTTGTTGTCACGCTGAAGTCAGGGGCATCTCATTCCATAAGTTCAAGACTTCCAAGTACAATGAAAAGAACAGATGTAGGCGTTGATCTCATATCCGTTCTATATGTATCTTTGACCCACTCACTGCTCAGCCTATTCACTAAAAAGTGTCTCGATTCGGGCCGCACCACCAATATGAAACCGAGATCCAGGGTATTCTCGATTGAAGTCAGGGGTCAGGATCCTCAGCTCCTGCCATGTGACCAGGCGTCGGGATTCAGAGTCTAGACATAGCCACCCAGTTAACACGAGGTTGCCACTGATGGCGATGTGCGCGCCTGGTGCACGACGCAACCGCCCAATTGCGACCGAATGACTCAAGCCCGGCTTTAAACTTCCGTTCTACTTCCGGATGTGTAACCAGGAACCATTTTTGTTAGTCTTCCATGCTGGATCTACATTGGGAGGGCGATCCATCGAATTCTTCTGAGGATGAGATCACTTCCCGAACATATCAAACGCAAAGCTTGGAATGCAGAACTCTTGATCAAAGTTTCCTGTGCATTAAGAAGAATTTTTCCCCAGGATCACAAGAGACTGCGGACCTGGTTTGCAATTTCAAGTGCAGCGTGTCCAATGACAATAAACGTTAGGCAATATATGCGGCATAATAAAACGTCAACCTTTTGTTGGCCACATGGAGGAGAATCCGGCATCACGGAGGATTATCTGAAGTAAGTTGTCAATGTACCGGATACACAGGGCCGGACTGCACCCACTTCCTTCTTATCTTACTCCTTCGAGTGTTGCACTTCAGCCTTTGCATTGCTCACTACCGCACAAAACTACAAAAATCTTCACCCACCCGCCCAGTGACTGCGCCACAGTTTGTGCATCCATTTCCATTCTAGTCACAAATATTTCTAGCCTGTCATCACCAGTAATAGACGCCCAAGTCGGTCAAAAGTCTTACATACTCATTAGATTCGCATTAGCATGAGAAAGCAGTCAGTAGACTAGAAGACTATCGTCATTTGCACGGAGAACCCTTGAGAGAATGGAGTGTTAGCATACTGTTACTGTCTGCCCCCACGCACAGCACTTCCGCAGCACGCTTCGTCCTTATAGCCGTTCGGACCGGGTCGTCATAGAAAGTGAAGCCAAAATAGGGATCCTTATAATTTCCATTTTGTCACGTTGTTGGTGGTATGGCTATCGTTAGGTGTCTTGTTCTTGAATGGAGGGATGCATCCACGTGGGAAATCACGGATGGACCAACAGCCAACTTGACTAAAAATTGCTAGTCAATTAGTGTCTCATTGCATTGTCAGACGTTTTTATTGTTCTCAGCCGCCGAGAGTAGTTTATATTGAAGAGAAGATTTGTGCAGAAATGACAACAAAGGCATAAAGGAAAAGGTGTTCCACACGAGGGAGGTCGGAGTTGGGGTTAACTACCATCAGCCGCAATTGATTTTGAACTAATTCGCCAATGTCCGTCTCCACATTGCAGAGAATCGCTTCGTGCCAACACCATCCCAGCTTCAACTGACCTCCCTTGGAGATGTACACACGTTGTGTCACTACTACTTTTGACGCCTCTTTTTCCCATAAAGCACTGGCTTCCTTTGACTAGAGCACCTGGTAGTATCACGTCAGGTCCAGATCAACATGACAGGGTCCACTTAAGTCGGCGACTCGCTACTTCAGGTTCGACCACGATGAATGGTGAAACGTAATTCCGACGAAGGATTTTTGTGTATATTCCGGCATCAAGACATTCTACGGAGCAAGGCAACCGAGACCGTTGGTTTGGGCGCTTCTTGACTTGTTTCTACCAGCGCTGATGCCCTGTGATCGCGGTAGTCAGACTGATTTGAAAAAGTTCGGAATTAGAAACACCGAAGTAGGATAGGTGCCGCGGACTCATTCAAGCTTAGGCGCTACCCTGCCTGCCTTCTTAACCACGAGGCACGTATCAAATCCATATAAGGCCGACGCGTAAGGTCTACCGTCTCCCTCTCCTTCTTTCCCTTGCGCGTACAGCCCCGCCACATCCATTTCTCATGAACACAATCAAAAGCATACTCTCACCCCTTGGCATGAACACTGGCGCCATCCAGGACACTCTCGTACGTCTCTCAGCTATTGAGCGCTACCTTTCGGGACCCTGAGTGACTGACTCACTTATCTAGAAACTCGTTGTTATTGGTGGAACTGTCGAGACCGCTCGTCGTGTCTCTGTTTCAGCCTGGAATGGCTTTATAGACTGTACGCATATTCACGACCTTCAGCGGCAATGCCTTCTCAAATTCCCGTGCTAGCTTTCTTTCTCACAGCACATTTCAGTCAAGAAGACTATCCTTATGACTGGTACGTTTCATTTTACTTAGCTTTCTTCACGTCTTATAGTGATTGTTCAGGTTAATGCACTGGCTCTCCAAGGTGAGTCATAAGATCATACTTTTTACGCCTTTGACTTTTACTAACTTTCAACTCATTAGCAACCTGCTTGGGGTCGTAGCAGAGAGTTTGAAATCACGACTCGGTCTGTTGGACGTAGTGGGCTGACACAGTCGACAACTGGTGATTTGGAGGACGAAGAGGACGTTGAGGAAGAGGGTTTGGTTCACGGACGCCGAAAGCGTAAAGTTGCATTCATGCCAAGCGTTGGTGAGCGGCACTTTCCTCCCGGTTATCCGTATGCTAAACACCACAGATACTACCCACACAATATATTACCGTGGGCACTGGCTAAGAGTGAGCCCCCATACTCCAGCGGCCCGACCTATTGATTGAGATACTTTCGGTAGATTACCCGCACCAAACGTTATCCTGACTACGGCCAGGGGTCATCTCTCAAGATTAGGTATGCTATCACATCCGTCATGTCCGGTGATCGAAGTCTCACCAGTTTATTTCAGTGTCGTTGCACGTAACAATGATATTCTCAAGAAACTCGTCCTCGAAGCGAAACGTGAATATGAGAAAGATGCCGAACACCGTGTCCATATATTTATGGCTGACACGTAAGCCCCTTCTTTGTCCGTCTGTGCATGACAACCTTAGTTTTTTTTAGGACCTACGGGTGCTGGCGCTGGAACGGTGCTAGGCAAAAAAGGCCGATGAGTTCCATTGTGCTTCAACCCGGTGTGAAGGACATGCTTTTGGCTGATTGCAAGGACTTCCTTGCCTCGGAGGAATGGTGTGTTCCACGGACTGCTCCCCCCAGATCCATCTCACCTTCTATATTAGGTATGCGGAGCGAGGTCAGTGATGCGCAAATCCTTAACATTAATAGCTTCGATATCCGTGTCATCAGGTATTCCTTTTCGTAGAGGTTATTTACTTCACGGTGTACCTGGGAGGTTTGTCTTTTTCTATTCTCCTTACCATATCTAAAACCGTATAATAGCGGCAAAACTTCCCTCATCCATTCGTTGGCTGGAGAGCTGGGTCTTGACATCTATGTCGTCTCGCTCTCCTCTAAGGGGTAGGAACTTTCATTGTCTTCTAGGGGTAATTTGACTCATCCATATACAGGATGAGTGATAACACATTAACCACATTAATGGGTCATGTACCGTCAAGGTACCTTCCTTCTCTTGATTTAATTTGACTTGACCGATGATTATTCCAACACAGATGCATTCTGCTTTTGGAAGATCTGGACGCCGCATTCACGCGTTCAGTTAGTCGTGATTCCTCATCTACCGGAGCGCCCACTGTCGCGACGGCATCGACTTCTAGTAGTACTACTGAAAAAAACGATGGTTCTACGTTGAGTTTGAGCGGCTTACTGAACAGTCTCGATGGAGTGGCAGCCGCAGAAGGCCGGTACGTCTCACGCTTTCCTGAGTTCATTCACACCATTGATTGATGAATGAACGACATGCACAGCCTCCTATTTGCCACAACGAATCATATTGAGCGCCTTGACCCTGCACTTTCGCGGCCAGGTCGCATGGATGTATGGGTAAACTTCACACATGCGACAAAATGGCAAGCCGAGGGTATTTTCAAGTGCTTCTTCCCCTGTAAGCCCGCGAGTAGCAACACGGCATCAACTGCCGCGCCCCCAGATGCTTCACAGAAGAACCTTCCTCTCTCCAAGCGCAAGGCTGCTGCTCACGTCATTCCATTATTGAGTGAGGGTGAAATATCTGAGCTTGCTAAACGTTTCGCCGCGGCGATTCCCGAGGATGAATTGAGCGTGAGCCCCGACGATCATCAGGTACATATTTTGCATTCGTTAACGCCTTTTTTGTCGTTAGGTGGCTGCTCTTCAAGGGTATCTTCTCAAGAACAAGACCCGTCCCCGTGAATGTGTTGAGGAAGTTGGCGAGTGGATCATTCAAGAACGTGAAACCCGTGAAAAGCTGAAGAAGGAAAAGGCTGAGGTATGAATCAATGTGACAGTTCAATCTTTCAATATCTCACCGTTGTGCACAGCGCGAAGCCAAGGAGAAGAAGGAAGCCGAAGAGAAGGCGAAGAAAGAGGTACTCTTCATTCAGATTTCAATACATCTATCTAAGATTCATTGACTGATGATCTTTGAACAGAAAGAGGAGAAGGAAGCGAAAGAGGTAAGTAACTTCATTTGATTGAGCGCATTCCGCACTACTGACATCTGACATCTCCGAGAAGAAAGAACAGAAGGAGATTAAAGAGGTAAGATCCTATCATATCTCTGTTGGATGTATGGTTATTGATTCCCACGTTCTAGAAACTCGAGCGTAAAGAGGCCCGTTCCAAGGCTAAGAAGCAGCTGGCCAAGGAGGCTGCAAAGGAGGTGGCGAAGAGTAGCTCTTCTACAGTCACCGCTCCCCCGACTCCTACTGAAACAAATTCATCGACAGAAGAGACGACGACGGAGTCGTCTGCCTCCTCAGAATCTGAGGGCACCGGTGTCGACGCTGATACCGAAGAGAGCGTCACGTCGGACGACGACACGGAGAAATCTGAGGAGAAGGAAGAGGCTTCGAAAGAGACGAAGGAGAAGTGGGTTGCTGTGAAGGGTAGTACCACCACCGCTACTGATTCTTCGACCACGACGCCCGCTGCCGATGCCGACCCGTAAAACCCCAGCACAGCAAACTTATGTATTCAGAGGTTTATTGGCCATATGCGCTTGAATGTGCGAGTTGACCTCCCTCTCCCCAGCTAATAGGGGAAAGGTGTCAACTCATCTTGCTTTCCTGTCCCGCCGTCTGCTTGTTTCCCCTCTCGCTGGTTGTGTTGCGTGGTTCGGGTTATCATCGCGCTTGCGCGCGCTTTACGTATGATACTATTGTGTGATTATGTCTGATACCTACAGATGGTATATACACGAATGATACGGCTTTGTGGGTGCCCCACTCTACTAATCCATTCGCTCTTTTTTCATCTGAGTCGTTACTTCAAGGGTGACCCACTTAATGCCAAGTGCTGGATCGGTTCTCATCCAACGCCATCTGGTTCTTCGGTACCCCAAGATGCACAAATCTGAATGCACGTGTACTTTTGCAACGCAGTCAACTGCTACTAGGCGGGCTCGGGGTAACCAGAACCCAAGGTAGTGTAATCAATCTACAATCATATAATAATATCTTCGTTCCTCTCCCTTCTATGTCGATTTCAAATTAACGTCCGAAAGAATCTTGAACGCCTCCTTATACGCATCCAACAACGCCTTTACGCGCGCCCGTTCCGCCACGAGTGCCTCATCCTCATTCAACATATCCGCGAACAGCTCGGGCTTGTAAAGTGACGATACCAGACGGTTCTGGACATGTTGTGAGGTATGGTTGACGAGGAGATGCATAATTGCTTTAGGGATCAGATCCTGAATGCTCTGGCGCACGATATTGAAGTACGACGCGATGAGCGAGCGGATAAGAGACGTCTCCATCTCCTCTCGAGGTGTCATGTTTGTGCCCTCCACCGAGACCTGTCAGCGAAAAGAAGAAAAAAAAACGTGCGTCAGCGCCATTTTCGCCTCAGCTGACTCATACAACACTCACAGCCTCAATATGTTTGCCCAAGCTCTTCATATCATACGCCGCACTATTTCCATCAATGCCCCGTTTGCCCGCCATAAGCCCTTGCGACAGCACCGTTTCTGCCCCGCTCACATCCCTGCCCACAGGCACAATCGAAATCGTGCTTTGTCCACCTACATGCCCACTTACAGCGTGCTGGCTCCTCTCGACGCTCGATCCCGATATCGGGCCGGGGCCGTTTTGACCGAAAAAGTAGTTAAGGAAAGTCTCGCGCGCTGTTGGGGACGACCCGCTGCCGTTGGGAACTGGCCCTGATTGGGGCTTGTGCGAATCACGTGCGTTTTGGGTTTGGCTTGAGTGTCGGCTGCGGGAGGTGTGCTTGTCGACGGGGCCTGAGGCGGCTATGGAGGGGGTAGTAGTGCTTGCTGAGATGCTGGGCCGTGAGCGGTCATGCACGGTTGAGGAGACGGAGCGAGAATCACGTGGAGGGAAGATGCTATCTTCGGAGGTCGTCTCGTCCTCTTCTTCTAGTGAGAGCCCATTGGTTATCGCGGGTTCGGTAGATGTTGGCTTTACGGAGTGAGGTCAGCTGTAGATGAGATGGGGAAAGGGGGAAAACGTACACGAGGAGGAGCAGGTGGTCGTTGGGGGATATTGTTCTGCTGTGTAGTGAGTGCCGATCCGGAAATGAAAGCAGGATGGTTGGTGTTGATGTACGCCGCTTGTATCTCAATCAAGCTCTGAGCGTATTCAGACGTGGGTCCCAACCGTTCACGGAGCAGTTCCGACACAACCTCAATCAGCTGTGCATGCAGCCGAGGGAACCTTTCGAGCTCCTATCAAGGAGAACAGGAGAAAAGAGTCTTGCTTGAGCAATCAAGAACGGGGCATATTTCGGTTTTGACACATACCGCGTTTGTACAATTATGGCATATCTTCACCAGCTCCTCATACACCAGCTCCACACATCGCAGACTCGGGGCCTCCAGAAGCTTGATCTGTGGCTTCACTAGCAGGTCGAATGCAATTTCTGGCACGAATAGACTCGGCCTCGGACCAGTAGAGTTACGAATGGCTGTTCGGATATCCTGACTCTCGAGGTTATGAGTTGCGTCGATTGAAGCCAGCGCCTGCCCAAAGACGTCGTTGAAGATGTAATATATTCGTGCACCTCCTGACAGTTCTTTCGTTGAGATATCAACTCTCGTCCCTTCGATAGATGCGACGAAATCGCGCGCAAATTGGGTCATGAGCCGAAGAATCAATGATCCTTGCTGTTAGGGGAATGAGAAAGGCAGATAGCTAGGGGAGTGGCTGCTTGCCTGGTTCTTGTCCCCAAATATGGCGGAATCGCCAAAGGAGTTGAGCTCCTGTTGAGCTTGTCCCATGAGTGTATTGAGCCGCGCTTTCATGTCCGGAAGTTTTTCACGGATATGGTTCATTAGTACCTGCGAATGAGCTTTAGTACTTCCCATGAACTCGAGAACAAAACAGGAAAACAACGAACCTGATTAAGAGTTTTAGCCAGATACTTTGTTCCATTCTTGTGCGAAATATTCCGGTAGGCAGGGTGGCCTCTGAAAAACTCATTCTCGCTCTCAAGTGCATCCGACATGCTTTTCTCCGAATTTATATCTTGTTGACTGCGATTGACAACACCAATGAAGCCCAATTTTAGTGGGTAGACACGCCCGGTAAGAATATCAAGAGCATTAGTGCCGGCGTCCATGAGGTCGAGTTTTGTCAGAACGCCAATGGTACGTCGGCCTTGAGGATCAACTTGACGAGCGAGCTTGAGTGATTCGGAGTTGGCAAGGTCGACGTTGGCCGGTGACACGGATAGGATGACGCTATATGGGGATAATTAGAAGCGTCGTCCTTCTAAAACAGGGAATGACATACCTGTTGGGTTTTGAAATGTAATCAAGGATGAGGTTACGAATTTGTCGCTCAATGTCGCTTGGTTGGTCGCCTACAGGAATCTGGGCAAATCAATAAGCCAGGACTATTTGAACGATTTGCATGAATTCCACGTACTTTTGTCAAACCTGGAAGATCAACTAACGTCAAGTCCAAAACATCTGGGCTATATATTCTCAATGATATCGGCAGCTTGCTGACGCCCTTGTTCTGTCCAGCGACTCGAAACGTCTCCTGTTCAATCTCTTTTCGAATCTCATTAAAATCTGTGAAACGCTTGTCTATATGCAGGAACTGAGCCCATTCTGTATATGGCGGGGCGTTCAGTGAAGGTTCCGTCGGAATGGGTGTGTGAATGAGTTGTAGTACTAGCGGTCGTCGTGTGACAATGCCCTGCCCTCGAGGAAGAAAGTCGCGTCCGACAATCCTGTAACTTGGTCAGTATTGTTCAAGTTACCCAGGGGATCGCATACGTTTCAAGGACACTCGATTTGCCCGCCGATTGACTACCCACCTACACGATATCCGCGTTGTAAGAATTCCCAATGATATAAAGGCTCTAAAAGATGATACATACAACGACGAGCTGAGGCATGTCCAGCTCACCTCCTGCACGCCGCAAGTCAGCTTTTACGCAAAAAGAGAAGAAATTTTTGACGAACCTAGGTTGCTGAACGTGTCCTGGAGTTTGTTGACGAGCTTGATAAGGTCCTGATCCATATTTTTCAACTTATCGTTTAGATGGACTACAGGAGGATAGAAGGAGGGAGGCGGTTCAGCCGCTGGTAGTTTTGAAGAAACGCGTCAAGCGCCGGCAAACATGCCGGCTCTGCATCCGGAATGGGCATATGTTTGGATCACACGCTAATGCACGCAACACGATCCTTTGCATCTCCAATGAACAAAAAGAATACTTAATTGTAAGCTTGAAACACTTTGTGACCTTTTAAACACTTGAACATTAGAGAAATAATGTTCATGAATGAAAAGAGCCTTTTCTTTGCGCGTGACAGTCACCGTGTGATCGTGACAAAAGGCAACGCGTGACACAGCAGACACGCCCTTCGATCCATGCCTACTCTCACACTCGGAGCCATCGAAAACGCCGACAACCTCGAAACATGTCAGCCCTTCTTAATGCCATTCCACATCGAATATTCTGGTCCAGCACCAATATCAACTTATCTTCGTGTCAAACCCGCCAAAGAAACCGTTGGCGCGCCAGAAGAGGGCCCTAGTGACGCGCAGGCTACCTCAAACTCACAAAAAGCAGGACCCTCACAAGAGCCTGTGGCACCTGTAGATATAGCTGATGTCAAGATGGAGAACGCGACTTCTGTACCAGCAACCGAGGCATCTACATCTTCATCGCTTACCAAACGCGTAACAGAAACAACGACACGTCTTATCTCGTCCTTCAGAGGGCGTACAATACAAGGATTGAAGGTGGGCCTTCCGGAGGGCTACATGGGCGTTGTGTTACGCGATGGCGACGCGTCGGATGCGAAAACGCGTGATAAGAAAGGGAAGGGGGTTGAGAGGAAGACTCTGAACTTGAAGAACACTGGGAAGAGAGTTTCAAGGGGCAGAAATCAAGCGAGAAGTAATGAGCCCGAGTCCGTAGATGATGACAATATGAATGTGAATGAGGGCGAGGGCGAGGACGAGGAAACACGGACGTTGTCCGTCGCATCCCAGTTCTCAAGTTTCGTCCTCTGGCATGCAGATCATCCTGTTGATGAGGGCCGCGACGAATATTTTCGCTCTCTCGATGAGTGGACGAAGCTTGCCCGTCTGGTACGAAATTCACTCAGATATCAAACTGATACTCATGGTCCTTTATTCTCCCTCCTATAGATTCACGAGGTGGAAGAGTAATGAATTTCTGCGTTCTTATTTGTTATATCTTATCGTCAATGACTTTGATCCTCCGTTCTGGTTGCGCGCGTTCTTCATACTTGTACCGTCAAGGTGGCATCATGTCCCTAGGTACGAAGTGATCAACATCGACGTCCTGCTTTGATGCGAACAACTGTTACATTACGCCAGTAGGTGACCAAAGTTCTGTCGCTCATGATTGGATGGCATCAGATCAAAGAGGTACTAGATGTCACAAACACCCGATGCATGCACTGCACAGAAATACTATGTATCGACAAACAATAACATTTTCTGGGCATTTGGATCAGTATCCTATGTTCAAATTTCCTACCTGACTCGGAAAACAACCACCAACTATCCAAAAAGAAATAGATAAAAACCCCAATCCATCCACAATTGAAATGTATAGTAAATGCCTTGCGTAATAAATACTCGTCACACTGCGGGTATATACGTATACCAAACACAATGCAAGATCAAGTCCATTGCCAAATGCAGAAGAATATTTCTCAAGTCCATTGCAAATGCACAAAAATCACTTCAAACAATTCCATCAAAGCAAGACCGCAAACGCGATCGTAGACGCACCAAGAGTCACCACCGCCTTCCACACGCGCGAATCCACACCGACAGCCACGCCCGCATTATCCTTCGTCCCACTCGTCGAGTTCGCCGACGCCGACACAGCCGCGGAAGGCGTCGCACCGGCCGCCGATGCCGACAACACGGTGCTGAAACCTGGTGACGCAGGTGGAACGGTTGCCAGACTTACGGGAGAAGAAGGTGAAGCCGTAGGCACGACAATAGCCGAAGTCACGGAACCAAGGGCTGCGGACCCTGACGCGGCTGCCGCCGACGTGGGCGGGCCGAGGCTGGTAGTGGAGCCTCCGGTCGCAAGTGCGGCGAAGGCAGGCGGCGGGACGGCGGTAGAGGGGTCGGTAAGGGCGCCTGTGCCCCAGGGGATTGGGTCCCCCTTAGGCTGCGTGTCGTTGGGGGGTGCGGTAGTTGCGCCTGTGCTCGAGGCGATGGTGAAGCGAGTCGTCCATTCTTTGGTGGGTGCGTTGGGGGAAGTTAATTGATAGAAGTATATTGCGGCGTTGGGGGTAACCTAGGAAAGGGGAAGAAAATTCAGTTTCTGGATGAGAGAAATTCGATAGAGGTTTATTTTGGACGTACAGACGGGCAGATGTGATCAAATGTTCCGTCTACGGTGCCATCAAGGCCCGTCGCCACAGCTATAATGAGACGTCAATAATCGTCAGAAGATCCCAAAATTGCTGAGGGGAATAAAAAAACTCACTCGTGAGATGAATCATATTAAGATTGTCCCCTGTCATAAGCTGGATAGCCATATCCTTCCACAAAGTCGCAGATTCTTTGTCTCCAACCCATCCAATATGACACGTTCCGCCGACTTTGTACACGACGCCAGGCCCAGGATCAGAGGGGGTAACGTTTGCTCGGACGCGGAGCAGAGAGGCGGAGGTGAGGAGAGCTGTCAATGCGAGTGATGCGAACATATTTTTGTTCAGGATAGATGGACTGTGGAAGAAAAGATGTTAGTGAGCAACAACGAGACCAGCAAGTTGTTAGTTGGAAAAGGTTGGGAGGGAAAAACGAAAAAGGGAAGATAGGCGGTTGACACGTCGAAAGGAAAAAGGATTAGAGGTGCGGCTTACCGAGTATGTGTTTAGAAAACTGTTGGTCAGTAGATTTTGTGATCGTGAGTTAAAAACGAGTGGACTGGTTTCAAAAAAGTCTAAGGGAGGGAGAAAACCTTTGTACACCTGTGTAGTGCGGATACAAAGAAGGTGAGTTATGTCGCGGGAATAAAAACATACCACATCATGATGATCGTATCAATATATTCGCGGCCCTTTATCACACAGCCACCCATTGCTGCTTTCCTCCTTCCTCCCCGCTCTTTAAGGACAAGATTGCGACTCTCTTGATCCGCCTCTCCTTCACAACCAGGTTCCTTCGAGTACCACGCGCAATGTCACGTTTCAATTTTTCCGATTTGAACACCTGCAGGCTGTAGCAAAATGTCAAAACAACTGATGGACGCCGGGCCTTCGCAATTTTTCATGGGCTGTTGCGATCGCTTTCATAAATTACACACGATACACACTCTTGATACACGTTTTCTCTGGCGCCTCTACGGCGTTTCCAGCATGAAGCGGAGAGTAGACGTCTTCGAGCGCGGGTTAAAGTGAACGCCACGTTCGAACAGCATGAGGACACGACGCCGCCCAAAATCAATCAAGGGATGTGCTTCTGATTGACACTTTCGCGTGCGCAATACGTAAGTTATCCAACAATAGCGCCCTTGCGTAATACTGTAATCGCCGGCATAAGAAGACCGAAAATCTAAATGGCTTCCGGACGTATTCGAAGGCATTATCGTTCGAAATAGTCCATATACAGGTGCATCTACGTAGGTTATTCTTTCCCTCTCTTGTGTCTGCGCTAAGCCACAGGAGGGAAATATAATGGAAGTCGGCAGTTCTACTACTTCAAGGCCTTGAGACTCGGAACTCAAAGGATATGCCGTGCACGGCCTCCAAGTCTCTGCTGCCAAGATCTCGTACCTTTATGTACTCCAATATGTTTGTTGGTAGTGGCATGTGTATTAGTGTACTTCTGGCTTTTTAATCACCCAATGCCCCATCAATCAGTTGGACCCCTCTGGTGGGATAGTCCTGACACAACTGTTTGTGGATCATTGGACATAAACAAATTTTGATATCAACACTACTAGTGCTGGAATCTGTTTCCAAGAGAAAAAGGGTCAAAGAAACATATTGTGCCATTTACTTGGAGACCATCTATCAACGTTACATTAGTTGAAAGCTAATGAGTCTGTTACAAAGGAAAGAGTCATGGCGCCGAAAAATTGACAAGTTTTGAAAAGATACTTCGTCAATCTGGCTCTAGCCTCGAGGATCGACTTCGGCCGTGAGCGCATCCAGTCCTGCATATATTCTTCCGCATAAGAAAGAGATAAAAAGGACTGTGACCGCGTTATTGATGCCTTCCAACTCAACAGAACAAAGGCTCTCCGTCTTTAGCTTGCACTGTGCGGGAGAAAATTCTGCTGAGCTTGAGCGAGACGAGAGTGAATGGTATGAAAGAAAGTATACACGTGTCGTTTGTCAGGAACGGCGCGTTAATGCTGAGATGCTTAACGTTCGTCATTGAGGGACAAGCGGGAATAGCAGATGCCAATGGTTGCGTCCGGTCCTCGTCGAACATCTGTAAATCAGTGAGACGTAGGGCCACAAGGAAGGGCCGTCTAATGCGATGGCTCGTCACTGTGATGACACTCTGGAGATGACAGTATCAATTGCAACCCAGTGAGAAAGCCACTGGGCATCACCGCCTTGGATCAGAGAAAAATCCTTCTGATGCTGTCTTCTACAAGGTGACCAGGAGAGTCCGACATGATCGAGAAATCGTGGCGTCCGAAATGAATAATCATGAACTGCCAGTTTATAATAGAGCGAGAACTTTGGGCGTCAAAGTAGGTAGTTCTCTTAAATTGTCAGACTGGGCACCCACTAAGCATCGCGGCTCGGTGACCATACAAAAGATATGTAGCAAGAACGAGGAAGTTTGTTAGACGGAAGTGACGTCGAGACCGCCAAACTTGACCTTGATGGGGAATCGGGCCATAGATAAGGTTCAATGAAACGAGATATTGAAAGATGGCACATTATATACGTATACCGATCGACTCGGAGATGCAGAAAGAGTTGTACAAAGCCCTGATGATGATGATTCGTTGAAATCGAAACAGGTGAAAGTAGTCTAGTCCCAGGATATTGGCAAATGATCGGATCGTTGGTCGCCTGAACTTGAACAAAACCCTGAACCAGTAATATGTTTAAAATAGTTTAGATCATCATCCACAACGAGACTACAGGGCTCAGAAGATATGCAAGGGTGCACAGCGGTGCTTGATCCGTCACCTACTCGGAATCTGGAAGTAATCTCAAGTCTCCGCCTTCCCTTACGTGGCTAGATGGAGACAAACATCACTCAATGTTATTATAGATGGACAAAGGAGCGTACGACAGGATTCCAACGTCTTCCAACGAACGAAATGCAATAAATAATACAAAATGGCCGAAACAAACAGCTTCAGGACTATTATCGTTCTACATGGCATGCGATCCTACGATTCGGTCTTCGCCTTGAACCCCGGGCTCTTCAAAAAGGCCTCCGCAAACTCCTCAAAGTCCTGTGTCGAACACGACCTCCCAGGCTTTTTTAGACGTCAAACGTCAATATCTTTGGAGGTATTGACACGAGGAAAATGCACCTTGAGAGCATAAATCACGACCTCCCGCTCATCCTTATTTTCTACTGCCTCGGTAACAATGATACGCAAGGCATTCTCGTCAGCATCGAAGGTACAGCGGATCGATGGATGGAGACGGATGTTTAGTGAGACTTGCCAAAGAGGCTCACGCCGGAACACTGTATTCCAGTGAATTGATGAGCTCGACCATATTGAGACCACTTACATAGTCGTTCGTCCAGCGTAGTCTTGTCAGAAAGGAGTTTGAGGTGTCCCAGCATGCCATCCGAGAATGGCTTATCCCCGCGTTTAACAAACAACTTCACACCTTTGATTTCCTGCTCAAGGTCTTCATTTTCTTCACCAGTGAGGTCTGCAATGAATAACATGCTTCAATGTCCGGTCATCGATCAAGATGAATGCACATACGTTCCACTTCAACCGTTTTCGAGGTCACAGCTGCCACCAGGACATGTGACGGACCTCCCTCCTCGACATTGTTCTCGGAATCCTGATTGAGGTTCTTTGCGTGCTTCGGTTCAGACCAAGCGGGCTTCATATTATCCGGCTTAGGTGTTGTCGCGAAGGGTGAGGTGCCTACAAATGCTGAAAACGCGTTTGAAATAACGATACGCTGAGACTGTATAATACAAGAAGTCATATATACAACCCAATCTTCAGAATCCAGAGGGATTTACTCACAGGCTCAAAGGACTTCGGCAGAGGAGACGACATGGTCGCTGATGATCCAAATACAACCTGCGATTTTCGTGTCATTAGCTAAAGTATGCGTTTGCGAAACGGTAAGTGTACATTGGGAGGCGTGTGACTAGGCTGCTTGCTGGCGACGCGTGGCGAATGCTCCGGCGTAATTGGCGGGGTTGTAGTGGGCGAATAACCATCTTCCGAGGGACTTCGAGCAGGTACCTATGCACGCGTTCAAAGTGAATTTCAAGAACCTTGTAGTTGATTGAAAAAGCCAACATCGAGAGAGTCTTCGCAAGCCTCAATTGTCGTTGGAATCAGCAGCGTTTCGGCGGCAGCCTGCAGCGACACTTTGAAGACACAATACTACGACGTAAAATATCTACATACCTCTTGAGAGCTATTCTCTTGAGAGCTATTTTCCGAAGAGGGGGTCCTACTCCGTTTCTTAGGCGGGTAGATCAGCTCGAGGTTCTAGATAAGACACAGATATTGAGCATCGATCAAAAATCGACAATTATCACTTCTTAACATGAGGATATTTGGTTTCCTATGATAGTTGATAATCAAAATGAATCGGGCATGTTAGATATTAAAAGATCACGTACAGAAGAGTCTTCGTCGTCTCGTGTTCTTTTCCGCTTTAAAGATGAGACTCGTGTCAGAACTTCCTTCGGACCGTCTTTACCAGCACTTGAAGGTACTGATGACTTTTCAGTCACGGTGTCGGTGTCGTCCTCTTGATCGTGCATTTTAACTTCGGAACGACTTGTCGATGTAGAGATAGACTCATTCTGATCAATCGTCCGACTATTGTGTACGACCAAAAGAATAATGAACAATCAACTTCATCGAGTCAAGACGCGTGAATGCAATTTTGACGTACGTATCGGAGATGGACAATCTACGAGAGCAGGCGTAGCCAACAGTCGCAGCAACGGTAGCGAGTCCGTAGACTACAAGACTCATATCATTCACAACAGGAAACATAAGGGAAAGCTCGTCTATAATGTTATATGAAGCTAGACAGCAGCAAGAGATCAATTTTTACAAGCGATTGTAATAGAAAGAGAACCTACGATTTCAAGGGAATGCCCTCGCCGCTGTATATGAGAGAAGGTACAGATTCACTGATACTTCGGAGTCTGTTTTGAGGCCTTCTGAAATACAGCCTGATGTGAAGCACGATGCGTCCGCCTCGCTACGTACACGAGTTTTGGTATCACTCTGATTAGGTATGGGCCCCTTCACACGTGCGGTATCACGCCCTTATGCTATGGAAAAAGATGAATATGACAGAGGCCTTCAAACTGCCGCATTGTCTTAGAAAACTTCGAAGATAGATACGAGTAATGTAATGAGAAAGGATTGCTCCAGCGAAACGGACGCCTTTGTTGCTGCCGACGCGTGCGAAAGCAATCTTTTGATATCTTGACACCCTCCGTTTAGTATCTCTGATCTTCTCCGACATCAAAAGAAGAAACTCATTCTCATACCGATTAGCGGAGCCGACGTAAGGCAGCCAATTGGAAATTACAGGGGGATCGGTACCTTTGCGTGGGATGACCTGTCCACAAATTCTTAGCAGGTGATGAATTGGAAAACATGAATAACATGCCAGCTGCCACAGGACATTAAGGACGATAGCAATTGCAAGATTGTTGAGGAGAGCGAGGAGTATTAGGCGTGAATTAAACGGAGAGAGGTATGTTTGGGCATCGAGGAGGTAGGCAGACCACGCGTCGAGTGTAGTTGACCACGGACTATATTTATCAGACGACTAGCTGTTACGGATCACGAAGCCCACTTTGAGGGGCGACAGGGAGCAATAAGGACCATATGAAGTTGTTACCACCATACTCAGATTATTATTCCCAACTGTCTTAATCACATCGTTGCTCCAACCATGTCCATCTACAAGTTTGCGAGCGAATATTATCTCTAATACCGCTTCGGCTTCTGCTATCTGCATTCCAGATCCTGACCTGCCTTTCTTTTCACAGTCCTGACAAAATTCGGCTACCTCATCGATAATCCATGGAGCAACGCGCTAGATTGTGCGTGCCTGGCAGGTCGTGTGCTGGCGGACGTTCTGCTGCACCGAAACCTTGGTGTCCGACCAATAACATTGATCGTATTCTTGCTCAGCGCACGCGTCATCTTCTACGTGCTTCTTGAACTCGCGAAGCGAAAAGCATTTGAGATCGTCCGTCGGACGTCTTCCTCGGCGTGACATTGACTGTATCGACAAAGACGTGGTTCAAAGCTCGTTCTGTGGTGTCTGGCCGATTCCTCAATGCGTATGCCAAGAATGATTGAGTATTGAAGGATCTGTTTTGCATCCTTCGAGTGGAGGGATAGGCACTGTAGCGGGGCTTCGCCCTATCCAGGTATCCCCGGGATAGAGAATGTCGATGTTACGGACAAGATTGCTGGACATGTCTTATCGTTCTTTTCTTGCCTCTCATTCTCATTTTGGATCAACTTGGATCTCCTGTTTCTGCAGATTTCTTCGATTTCTTAATATGGCGTCTTTCAGGAAGGAGGTACGGGAGGAATGAAAGACAGACGCCTTTGCGACTGCGAGGGCGCTCTCAGTCTCAGCCTCGGTCCCCTTTGACGATACGAGTGCCGGCAGGTCGCCTTCCCTTGCGCATACACGCCGGGCACACATAAACGATTCGCCGGGACCTGTCATACAGGAATACCACTCACCTGACAGGGATGACTCGAGGCCTCATGTGTTTACCATGACCGACGATCAGTTGATGGGCATTTTGTCGACCTTCGGTGGAGTGGCATCTAGAGATGGTGAGTAGGGTTCCCTGATTCGAGTTCGTGGTTGTGCTGGGCTGCAGGGCTGCTTTGTTTGGTGGTGGTTCTTGTCACCCAATCTTGGGGGGTTTTGGCGATAGAAATTGGTCGTTGGTGTGCAGCCACGTCGCCGAGTCTTGCACCTCGTCGTTGGGACACTTGCCTGAGTGTGGCCGTCATCATATGGGCTGGATCGCTGACCAACCTTGAAAGGCCAGCACTCAGGGTGTGCGTTTGTCGCTGGCACTGTGGAGTGCTCTCATTGCTGCGTTGCCTTTGTTGGAAAGTCATTTCGTAGATATTGGGCATGGAGAACACCTTTTGTCGTGTTCTCTGTTGTGAGGCTTTCTTGCGGTGGTCGTTGATGGAACCTTCTTTTTTCTTCCAGGCCTTTTCTGTGACCTTCTTGTCCTGCCAGTACCCATGAAAATCTGCTGTCCAGTCCTTTTTTTTTTGTGGTCGTCATTGGGACCTTCCTTTCTCCTTCCAGTCCTCATAGAATCTGATGTCTGATCTCCTCCCGTGCGCTGACCAATCCGTTTTTAGGCTTATTTGAACATATTCATGCCATTCGGGGGCAACACCAACCTCAAACTGAACCTGTGCACATTCGTCTGGGCACTCCTTTGGCATTGGTGGACCAGCCTAGTGGGGCAGGAGTAGTATGTCCGGGTGCTCCTTTGGCATTGGCAGACCAGCCAAGTGGGGTGGGAGTGTTGCCTGCACCTGTGCAAGAGACTACTAGCTTGATTGCACCACAAATCGGGAGGGGTTTCGGTGACTCCTTCGAGCAAAGGGATAGAGTTAGGGGACATGTAGCGCTCAGCCTGATTTATGGTGTGGACCAAAGTGATTGCAGGGACTCCTTTCCAGGAATGGCAAGACACTCTCATCATGGTCAACCTCCTCCTGTTGGCCACCTTCTTTCTGCAGCAGACAAAATCTTTTCTTGTAAAGTTGTGATAGCTCTAGAGCAGGGCATGTTGAAGTACATCCCCTTGGACGACATCACTGATGATGCATGTTGACATGCAGCTCAACTACAGCCTTAGACTCAGCCCTGGTTTTGATGAATGACAGATTGCATCCTGTTCCAATGCCTTCAAGGAAGACAAGCTGTCTTTTGAGAAGTGGAGTGGCACTGCTGACAACTTAGTAGAGGCTATGAGAATTCATTTGAGAATGGAGGATAGTGACATCTCAGGAGGTTCAGTAGTAGCTCATGAGATTGCTGATTGCTTTGAAAAACACTCTGAAGGCTGAATCACATGCCAAATGCTAGGCTTTGTTTTGTTGTAATCCTGGACTATGATCATCAGCTCAGGGCATTGTATGTCTGTCAATTGCACAAGTTTTGAATGGATACCTTCTAGCAGGATATCTACACTGGCTCAAAAAACCACTCCAATGATTGGCCTTTTTGAAAGATTCACATGGTGTGCAACAATTACCTAAGCAAAAAATCGTAGAAAATCACATGACATACAACTGCATCCTGGCTTCATAATGATGTATAGATCATGTGATTTGGATAAGAACTCGCTTATTAATAAATCAAACAAAATATTCAATCATTGAGGCAGCTTTTTGACTCACTTTAATTTTCATATTTTCTCAATACTTTTCAGCAGTAGAAGATGGAAACACCTTGTGGGAAGTATAAACAATGTCATGTGACCATGTTTGTGCTAATTTGACATGTTCAACTTTAATCAATTACCTTCTTGACACTCTACCACCATCATGTGACCTGTTTCTGCTGCCAATTGCTCTTCTGTTGCTTCTCTCCTTAATGAGGGGTATTCTCAGTGTCAAATCCCAGCAAAAACTGACCTGGGAAAGGGCACTGTGGGGAGGATCAGCAAAGAACTGGAGAGCAACAAAGAGAATCATCCTGGAGGTTGTCCTTCCAAGCTTACAGCACATGACAAACAGTCTATTATTCATCAAATTACTACTGGGAAGCTGGATAATGCTGTTCAAGCTACACAGTTCATTAATTCTGTCATCTCCAGTCCTGTCAATCCTCAGACAGTCAGGAATGCATTGAAGGAGGCAGGTTTTTGCTCAGCAACAAAGAAGAAAGTTCCTATGCTCAAGGCTGCTCATTGTGCAAACTGGCTCAAGTTTGCTCAGTATCATAGTATCATGAAAACTGGACAGTGGAGGATTGGAAAAGGGTTTGGATTGGATCAGATGGGAAGGTATTGATACGTCTACCTCACACGAGGCAGACAAAAAGAGTCAAAATATAGTCCTAATATACCCAAAAAGCGCTGAAAACTGTAAGCGTTAGTTGAAAACTGTAGACGTGGGCAGACTCACCAACCCAAAACTTATGAAAACCTGCAAACCCAGCCAGCGCAGCAGAAAACCCAGCCAGCGCAGCAGTAAACATGCAGTAACAAGGCAGTAATCAACAATTGATGAAGTTGGGGATAGCCAAGGGCAGTGCTCAGCAAAAAGCCAAGATATTGGCATCATCTCTGAAATCGGCACTGCCACCACTCCATCCCGTCACTCTGTTCCAAAATACCTTGTGCTCCTCCCTTGTAACTCCTCCTCCTATACCAGCCCACCATGGCCACAGAATCATGATGAAGCGAGCTTGAGAGGAGGGTAAAGGACCCAGAGGGACACAGAGATAAGGCGAGGAAAGGGCAGGCCAGCAGTGGAGGAAGGATTAGTCCACTAGGTAACCACATGCATCCTGCATTGGCAGAGGCAGTACCCGAGCACCCAGACCCAGGAAAAGCAGCAACCAAGGGTCTGGGCATGGCAACACATTACACCAACACCAAAACATGCGTAATGCATGGTGGTCCCATGCATCGAAGAAAGAAGTATAAAAGGAGGACAGAAACAGAGAAGTTGAGCAAGCAATCGACTTGCCATGGCTTGGAGTCCCCAGGGAGTAGACATCTTAGGCCAACAGCAGACAGGTTGACTTTGGGTCTATTAAAGTAGTAATACTATTTGATTCCCAAATCTCAAGTGTGAATTTTATTTGCATTTTAATTTAAAATCAATAAAATTATAACCACATCACTTTACAAAGTGTGCGCATGTGAAACAAGCCCCACAAACTTTTGTGAAATAAAGTTGTATTTACTCAAGGTCCAGTTCAAATTCCATTTGAGCTGCTTTACATAAATAAAACTTTTACATTTTGCATCAGTATATGTGTGGAAAATTCCAGGAGAACCACTATCTGACTGCATCACTACACCAACTGTCAAGCATGGAGGAGGAAACAATTTAATGGTATGGGGCTGCATGGGCAATTGAATATTTTGTTTGATTTATTAATAAGCGAGTTCTTGTCCAAATCACATGATCTATATATCATTATGAAGCCAGGATGCAGTTGTATGTCATGTGATTTTCTACGATTTTTTGCTTAGGTAATTGTTGCACACCATGTGAATCTTTCCAAAAAGGCCAAACATTGAGGCAGTTTTTTGAGCCAGTGTAACTACACACAAAAGGTCAAGAAGTGTCATCCAATAGCATTAGGATACCCATGGTGGCAAGAAAGATGCTTTGCCACATAAATGACATACTTATAAAAAAAGCTTACAGAAAATCAGTAGTCATTGTTTTCATATTGGAGGCACCACTACTTTGTTACTTAGAGGAGTTCTACCAGACATTGTAAAGTTGTTGGGGAGATGGAGCTCAGATTCCTTCCTGTGTTATTGGAGGTCTCTTGAGGTTATAGCTTCAATGTACATGGAATTACTTACCTCTATAATGTTATCCATAGGTTGTGTAAGAGGCTAGTTTTGGGTTGGGTTTGGTCTTCACATTGCTTGCCAGAAGCTATCTCTGGGTGGGAGCTTCAGTCATCTTCAGGTGCAAGTTGTCTCCTATTCTGGTTTGGAGAATCAAATACAACTAAGGTCTTAATGTTAAGTAGCCAGAGTTTAAATCATGCAATTACAGGTAGAAATGGCATCTTTTAGAAAGGAGGTACAGGAAGAATAAAAGATGTATTTTGACATGTGATGACCTCATACCTTAAATCCTCTCTATTGTTAACTATCAGCAAGATATGCATATATGCATAGATACAAACATAGTTCTTGTACATTCTCTACATAGACTTTTCTCAACATTATTGTTTTCCATCCCACCCACCCTCTTCTTTTAGCTATTCATTCAGACCTGGGAGCTTTAGTCATCTTCAGATGCAGGTTGTCTCTTATTCTAGTTCAGATAACCAAACCTAACTGAGGTCTTAGTGTTAGATAGCCAGAGTTTAAATCACACAATCATAGGTAGAAAGATGTGTATATGGCACAAGTCCTTATTGTCCTTCCAACTGCCAAAGAAAAACATGATCTAGATGGTGAACAAGTCACTTACCCAATGGAGTTGGTTCTCACTAAAGAAAAAAGCAAAAGAGCCTCAACATGTCCCACAACCCCCATTAGCCATCAGCACAATCAACAGATGATGGCAGCCTCCCACATGGGATGGAACACAACTCCATTTCTACCATCCATGTCCACTGTTAAGTACATCCAGAAAGGAGTCCCTCTAGGACAGTACTCATTGACTCTGATGGCATATTTTACTTGAGGTCAAAGGTGTATACTTAGGCACTTCTGTGGTGGATCTTTTCACTGCTCTTCAACTACATATTTACTGCCTTTGATACATCAACAATAAGTATTGCATTGGGAACTGGTGAGCTCTACAATGAAAAAGACAACATATGCACTAGCCCCACACTCTATGTGGAGGCCAATTGCACTGCCAGGATAGATCAGTGAACTTGGAACATTGCAATCTTTCCAAGACCCAGACACTCTGATCCCTTCCATGGACTTATGAAATATGCTTTAGAAACTGGGTGAAATATGATTGATCCTAGAAACAGCTGTAATAAGTAGAGTAGTCAAAACTTGGATTAAACTTTCTATCTACTTAGTATTTAACTTGTTGTTCTACATTGTAAGATCTTGGTATACATTAGTAACAATACATATGTTTAGAGTATAGAGTACTCTAATTCTAGATTGCTGCATATGGCCAAAATGGTTAAATGTGCATGGTCATATGTCATCATTTCTTGGCTGGGTTCAGGATATAAAACATCCTCAATCACCAATCTTTCTCTGTTAAAGCAGTCCCACAAGCCTGCCAAGACTTGTAGGGCTTCCCAATCATGTTTTAATGCTTGTCATGTCGAGCAAAAAAGTGCTCTTTGCCCAAGGCATAGCACTTCAGTCAAGCACACCACAGATATTCAGAAGTCTAACTTACAAAACTAGCCTGTTTTTAGCTTTGGCATTGCAATGCAGCTCCAATCCCAATTGCTTCAATCATATCTCCTGCTCAGAGATTTATAAGTCTGAACTTTTAGGTTAGTGATTCATACCTTCATTCTTGGAGTGCCCTCTATTGCTGACTAATAATGTAAGGAGCACCATCATTGTGCAGACTGCTGCAAATGTCTCCTACTGTTGCTTCCTTCTTTTGAGTTTTAGGTTTTACAATTAGCAAATGCTTTTAAGCTCCATAACAGGAAATTGTCTACCAGGCTGTTCATTATGCCAACCATAGTAGGATAGTGTAGCTTTGTTTAGCACAGGGATACTCAAGTACTGCTCATACTGCTGACTTGTGCACTGAGGAATTATTCTAACTGTCCTAGCTACAACTGCAGAGTATTTAGTTGTTCTAAGTAATTCACATTGCACATATACTAGTTGAAAGTCAAAAATAGTGCAGATATTCACTCATTGCAAGCACAAATGGGTAGCTGCCCTATCAGCATACTACACAAAGATAGGGAGGAATCTCAGCATGAATAGAAACTAGCTCCAGTGTACACCAAAGACTCATATATTATTCATGCCTTGAAAGTGTAGTTCCTTATAGCAAAGTCAGTATTCTTTCTTGTCCATCTGGCTGCACTATTTGCAGCTGTCACTGCAAATAACAGCTAAGCACATGTGGTAACTTTCTAAAAAGGCAACTCAGTGACAGAGTGTGATGTTTTTGATTGATTGTGTCATAATATGAACTTTATTTTTCAAAAGTAAAGTAAATTAAGGTAGAATAAACTATTGACCTGACAGAGCTTTTTACTTGGAAGTATAGAAACATTCAAAAAAAGGCAGTTTAATGTCATTTTTGAAAAAGCAGTTGCAATCAACAAATGGATTGTGGTGTCTTTGAATAGGTAGGATCATATCATTTCTCAGTATTTTCACATTATACTATTGGAATCCATGAAAATATCAATTGATGTCCTCAATTTGAAAGTTAGTCAAATCACAATTGAAAAGAGTTTTTAGAAGAAAGGCAAAATAGTCTGTTGTATATAAACCCTCAGGTCTCATTAGTGTTATGTCTTTTTAGGCTGCATCCTCAAACTCTGAACTTAACAATAAGGGTAGTATTGCTTTATTTTTATCTGTCACATCATTGATGGGTTTATCAGCAGCTGCTCTGCTCTTGTTGTTACCTTTATTGGGGAGGGAGAGAAGTGCCAATTTAGTGACTAATCCACTTCCTATCCATATTACCAGGGAAGGCAAAAAAGTTGTTTAGAGAGTAGCAGCTGCTTCATTGTTTATAACATGATCAGGTGATAAGACAAGCATTAGTTTGGACTGGCCATTGTGGCTGCTTTCCTTTCATCATTAATTTTGACAGGGAAAGTGGAAACTGCCAATGCACTGATGGCTGCTTTATTTTTATCACTCCAATTGAAAAGACTTTCTGAAAGAAAGGCAAAGTGGTCCACTATATATAGACCATCAGGTCTTATGAGTGCCATGTCTTCTGAGGCTGCATCCTTGAACTCTGAACTTGATAACAAGGGTAGTATTGCTTCAATTTCATCTTTCACATTGTTGATGAGTAGCAGCTGCTCCACTTTTGTTATTAACTTTGTTGGAGAGGAAGAAAAATGCTGCATCTGCAGGTTTGCTTCCATCTGTAACATCATTGAGGAGGACAAAAATGTGGCTAGAGCAATGGCTATTGCAGCTGCTCCATCATTCATATCATCAAGTAAGGAAAAAATATGGGTTTAGTAGTGGTGGACATTGTGGCCACTCCATTTCCATTATGAACTTTGTCAGAAAAGGTGTAAAATGCTGATTCACTGGTGGATCTACTGGCAGATTTGCTTTCATTTATAACATCATCAGAATGGACAAAAAAGTAGCTTGAGTAGCAGCTAGAGCAGTGGCTGTTGCAGCTGCTTTATTATTCATATCATCAAGTAAGGAAATTTGGTAGTGGCAGACATTGTGGCTACTCTACTGTTGAGTAGTGGTGGCCATTGCAGCCACTTGATTATCATTATTGTTTAAAAAAAGTGCAGGTCCACTTCTATTTGAAACATTATCATGGAGTATAAAAATGGAGACAGAGGATTAGCAACCATTTCCTCTGAAAGTTCATCAACTTGCATATTGATAGGAACTATTGGAGTAGTCAAACCATATTTTCCTAGAAACAAAATTGCCCAGTTATCTTCTTCAATGCTAGGAACAGAGTAATTATCATCACTGAGTTAGACTGGATTGTGACCTATTACAAGTATCAGTGTGACTAACTTGTTATTTAACATCATCTTCAGATTACATAAGAGTAACATCTTATATTCACCCTAATAGTTAGTCTAATCCAAACATTGGTCTGATTTGTTTACTGCTTAATAAGCAAATTCCTGAGGAGCAGAACAGGAATGTCAACTTTGAGAGCTAGTCTAGCCAAAGGCAAACTCTTGGCCCTTCAAGAGTTGAGATATTCCATAGGATATAGGCCATCAACATTTCCATCATCAGACTTGACAGAATCAGCACTTTGCAAGATTTTCTCCTGTCCTGAAAACTTCTGCAGAATCTCTAAATTGATTTTCTCTATATCAGAGTTCTTGCCAAAAAATACTGATCTTGTTAATAATGATTAATATCAGGATAGGTGGTGGCAATCAATCCAGTGATAGAATTGTCATCACAGATTATAGTTTTTGGAAGTTGTACTGTCTGTCCATGCTCAAGGTTCTTTTCTGGCACTAATATCCAATAACCAAGCTGCATGAGTAATATTATTAGGAGTCTGCTCCAAACACATATTTTGAAGCAAGTAGTGGACTTGAATGTGGTCCCAAAGTCTTCCTCTTTTCAATGAAGCAGCAATTATCTATTGTTTGAGTCCTCAGGGAATAATTGGAAGAGTTCGTCTCAAATCTCCTTCAAATACCACAGTAAATCCACCAGATAGAATGTCCTTTTTCAAGATATCCCTGAAACCATAATATAACTGAGTCAATGGTATTTTTATGCTGCATTGGAACTTCATCCTAGATAACCACTTTGGTGCCAAGTAACAGATTAGAGAGATGTGTTTTTTTTCTTTATGTTGGCAATGGATATATCCAGAGCAGGAATGGGAATTTTGAACCTTAAATGAGCAAGCTCTACCCTTCTCCAGCAATAAGGCAGCAATCCTAGATGATGCTACACATAATGCTACTGTGCTAGTGGAATAAACAGCAGAGGCCAAAGTATTGCAGGCAGAGGTCTTGCCACATCTTTCAGTACTGTGAATGAATATCATTCTTTCCAAATTATTCTCCACAGAGTCTATGACAGTATTGAAGGTCTCCAACTGTTCAGCATTGAACTTGGTCTTGTTTTTTTCAACTCCTCAACATCATAATCTGTTTCTTCTTATAAAAGTCTATTATCCATAAATGATTTGATTGGGTTTTAAAGTGATTGTTCTTTATAAAGACCAAATACTTGGAATAAAATTCTAAGCTTGTTGGGGCTCTAACATGTTGGAAAAGTCTTTAAGAGTTTTTCCAGAATTCTTCAAGTTGTCATTAATGAGATAAAGGCCATAATCATGAATGTCTTCATCAGCAAAGATTTTGTCTCTATACTGCTATGCTCACTGCAATCTGTGTTGGAGATCATCACAAATAGAGAGTGCTTGAATTCATTCCATAAAGCTTCTGGAGTGGCAGGAGCACAGTGGAGTAGGATTATGCAAAAGAGGTGTCTGAGAGCTGATGCTGTTTGTATCTGAACAGCTTCAGCAAGACATTGCCTCCATTCTGCATCATTCTCCAAAAGGCCAAATGCCTGACATGCCTCTTTGTAAGTTGGATAGGTGTGGCCATTGAGTCCTGAGATGAGCCTATGATGTTGCATTGGCAACAACTGTCAGAAGCATTCAGAGATAAAAACATTCTCCCTGTGTGGGTGAAGCAAAGTACATCATGCCAATAGCCATTCCTCTTTGTCTCTCCTTCCAAGCCCTTTTTCATAGCTTATAGACAAACTTAGTTGGAAAGTTCTGATAAGTGATGTTGTTATTGGGAAACTTGGTGTCTTGTCTACATTGGCTCTGGCAGCCACTAACTCCAAAGGTTTGTTATTCTGAAAGTAAACTTCATGCTGGCCTTCCAAGTGCACAGGTAATTGATAGACAGGAGGGAATTCAGCATGCATGTTGAATTTATAGATGTGCTAGCAGGCCTCTGATGTAGAAATGTATTTGACATCCAAATGTTCCTTAATCTCATCTTTGTAAGGGCAACCTCAGAGAGCTGTGGGACTCACACAATTGGCAGAGGGATATCCAAAGATGTATTAGCAGTGTACAGGGCTAGCTACTCACCGGCAGAGGGATATCCAAAGAGAATAAGCTTCTGGGGCCCCAGAAGCGTGGGAATCAACTGTATAGTACACATAAGCCACTGAAAAAGGAGTGTGGGAATAAAAGATGAAAAACTCGGACATTGCCAGAGAATGGATTGATAGTGTCCATCAGGTGACTCTGACAAGTCAGGTGGTCAGAAAAGGGTCAGATGACCAGGAAGAGATCAGATGACCTTGAGAACAATGTCAGGTGATCAGAAATGTGGACACAATATGTACAGAGAATATCTAAAGAGGAGAAGAAGAGAAAAGGAAGGGGAAAGAGGAAAGGAAACAGGAGAAAGGAGACAAGAGGGAATGGGCTCAAGAAGGGATGTCCCCTTACAATCTTAGTGTTTCCTAGAAATTTCCAAGGTAGTCCTGTCATGGCCTTTGTAGATGTGCTTGTGAATGTACTTGATGGCTTGCAACAAAGCACAAACCTTGACATTGATATGACATTGGTATTTGACCTAGACATAGGGAGTATATGAGACAACATCACAATTATTATAAATGACAGCCATGCTTTTCAATTAGCACAAGCACATAACTTGTTGGAGGCTTACTTCCAAATCCTGACTGCATCCCAGCCTCAACCTTGCAGTTAGAGCCTTTTTGGCCCCAATCTTGCAAGCTCTGTTTAGAGCCTTGTATTTCAAACTCAATGCTTAATTCCTTAATTCCAGCCCCAACTTTTGTAAGGGTTCTAGTTCTGGCTTAGTTGTATGTATTACATTTCTCTAGTTTATGGACCAACCACTAGGGCTTGGTTCCTGCTCCCTCCCATCATCATTAGTCAGCTTGGCTGAGTCATCAGACTTCTATTCCCCTTTGATGTATTGATTGATATTCTCACTGACATACCAGGGTCCACTTACCAATATAGCATTAGTTATAGCATAGCCACTGATGTAGTATATAAGCTGATCTGCAGGATAGAATATTCTCAGATCGATCAATAGCAGTGTCTTCAGGCCTATCCATTGACTGACTGTCAGCTCCTTAGTGTCATCTTCATTTACTTGTGCTGTCTCTTGTGTTTCTGGCCTTGCCTTGTGAGGAGTATTCCCACAACATGAGCATCCCTTTACAGGTTGATTGATCTCCTCATTGCCCACCTCTCTAGCCTGCAACCCCCATCCTACCTCCTACCTAGTTCAGAATAAGTCTCAGCTAGTTCATTGGTCTCCCTCTATGTCAAAAGATTCTCATTTGTTGGACCCTCCTATTCCATTTAACTCTGTCCCACCTTCTGGCAGTGCCATGCCCCTGGTGAACCTTGGGGATCCTCAGGCTATGCCTCACTGGACCGCCAATTGGTATTTTACCATGCAGCAGTTACAGCTGTCTCTTTTTGCCATTGAGCACAGACTAGTGGCACTGGAATCTGGGCATGTTGTTGCTGGTGTTTGAACCACTGAAAAGTGAAGTACAGTGCCCCCAGCTCTCTCTGCCCATCCTCCCCCTGCCTCAATAAAAAAATCCTCTAACATGCCTCCCTCTTGTATTCCTCGACAGGTAGTGCACCCTAACTCTAATGCTCCCCTGGCCATCCCCCAAGCTTGGGACTTGCCCCCTATGGATAGAAAGACCCCTCGCTACAAATGCGTGCTCAAGCTTCCCGACTCTCTTGTCACCCATGTCATTGGTTGTCAGGGGTGGGGCCTTAAACAAGCCCATGACATCTTTGGCTCTCAGCTGGCCACCTTTTCAGTTGGCCTGGCTTGGAACAGTGATCGCCAGTTTGTCACTATCAGGAGCACTGATCAGCAGATTGATGAGGCCCTTGTAGTCCTTGGAAAGCATATCGCCAAACAGCATGTACATGTACCTCATAAGCAGTGTGCAGGTAACATTGCACTAGCAGTTGCTGTGCTGGCCCCTTCTTGGGACAACAAAAAGTCCATCCCTAAATCTCCTACTCAACTCCCATGACCCCCTCCTCCTTCTAGTCACCATTGCTGGACTTCTTGGACTTCAATCCAACCCCAGCTCCTGTTACTACCATGGCTCCAACTCCTGCAGCCGCCCCCTCTACTTGGACCTCCATGCCTCCCACTCCACAAACTCTGATGTCAGTTGTGCTGCCAATGCCAGCCAATATCCCTCTGGCCCCCTCTACTCTGGCCTCTGACAGGTCACCCATGATAATCTCCTATGCTACTGGGCATTATGCCTCATTGGATGCTAGTGTCACTGCTTCTGGCAGTAGATCTGGGAGTGCCCCTCATGGTGCTTCTCATGAAACTGCTCATCACTCCTGCCCTTATTGTGGAAGGTAGACACTGTTCGTCGGGTTGACAAACCTTGAGGAGGGTAATGTAAGGGGATAATTGCTTCCGCGGTCTCCAATTCTAGTTCTGGCTTAGTCATACATTTCTCTAGTTTATAGATGGACTGCTGAGGCCCAGTTCCTGCTCCCTTCCATCATCATTAGTTGGCTTGGCTGAGTCATCAGACTTCTATTCCCCTTTGATGTATTGATTGATATTCTCACTGACATACCAGGGTCCACTTACCAATATAGCATTAGTTATAGCATAGCCACTGATGTAGTATATAAGCTGATCTGCAGGATAGAATATCCTCAGATCGATCAATAGCAGTGGCTTCAGGCCTATCCATTGACCAACTGTCAGCTCCTTAGTGTTGTCTTCACTTGCTTGTGCTGTCTCTTGTGTTTCTGGCCTTGCCTTGTGAGGAGTATTCCCACAACATGAGCATCCCCTTACAACTTTGCTGCACTCAATTAAGGCTTTGTATTTCAAACTCAATGCTTAATTTCAGCCCCAACCTTGCAAGCTTAGTCAGAGCTTTGTTTCCACAAACTTAATTTTTAATCTCAGCCTCAACTTTATTGTGGTCAGTTATGGCTTTGTTTTTGAAAACTTGATGCTTAATCCCAGCCCCAACTTCACTGTGCTCAATTAGGGCTTTGTGTTCCAAACTCAATGCTTAATCCTAGCCCCAACCTCACAAGTTTGGTTAGGCCTTGTGTTCAAAACTCAACGCTTAATCCCAGCCTCAACTTCACTGCACTCAGTTAGGGCCTTGTGTTCAAAATTTAATGCTTAGTCCTAGCCTCAACTTCACTGCACAGTTAAGGCTTTGTGTTCCAAACTCAATGCTTAATCCCAGCCCCAACCTCACACATAGGCACATAGCTTATAAAAATAAATAAAGGATAAGAATAGATAAATATAGATAGAAGATTATCTAAAGATTAGTAAAAGGGCCACTTACGGTGACCCTGTGGTATCGCGTCATCCAACAGAAGTCCCTTCAAACCTCGCTACATACTGATTATATTACTGAAAGTTACAAGCTGTAAGATTAGAATATTCTGTAAATGATAGATATGCATCAAGTTCCTTATGAGGAAAGCAAAATCATGCGAAGAGACCGGCAATGACAGGTTGCAGTTTGCCATCACGAATAGCCTGAATTGCTTGAGATGAAAACGGACCCACATTTGATAGAAGCTAAGAATCCTACCTCGTGAATGAGAGACACGTTTGAACCAACACTTTGATCATCGACGTATAATCCCTTCTCAAATCGAACAAAGTTCTCGGACCCATGCATCTTGATACCCAGGGTCAGGCGTACAAACTCGTAGACTGGGCGAGTCTTGTTTAAATACCGGCTGGCGGGTGCAGGGCCGCGGGCACCGGACAGATAATGACGTCGTAAGGTATTCAAAAGAGCCGTCCCCTGTAGAGCAACCTTGGAACGGAATTCAGGAATGCAAACGAGCGTGGAGCCAAGGGATGCCATATCATCAAAGGAAGCCGATCCCGTGAAGAAGTCGACAAGCATCGTTGTCGACGAAGCAGCGACTTTCTCCATCCGTCCGGCTGCGTCCATTGTGCTGGTAGCGTCAAAAACATCTTGCATTGTGCATGAGAGCTTGCTTGCCAGTGACTTATGCTCCTCCGTGGTGAGAAATTGCCCGAAGGATTCGCTCAATGCCTCGCCCACGATCCTGTTGAAGCCCTCGACAAAGTCCTTATGTAGAGCACGCAAGTCAAGGGCTATATGGGGAGTCAGACACCGTCAGACATGTTCGATAGGTGTATAGATACCTTGGCAGAGAGCATATAGATACGAAGCTGTCAGCATAGACAAAACGTCCAGGGAGTTGATGGTTGCACGGGCTGAAACCAGTGCCATTGAACTGAAAGCTATGATCAGATATATAGGACATTGTAGAAATGGTCTAAACGTACTTTACTGCCTGATTATGCATCTCTGCCGATTGGATATGTGTTGAAACCGGGTTCGCGAGATAACCAAGTTCGGCAACATAAGCTGCACTTGCGATGTCAACACCCTTGCAATGATAGTCGAGCGAGGGATCAGTAGCAGCAAGAGAAGGCGGCAAGCCTCGATTCATTACAGGATTAACGAGCTCCGTGCATTGGGAAAAGAGAAGTTTTCCAAGGTGATGTAGACCGAGACGTGTCTTCTCCATTGCGTTGGTTACAGCCATTGCCTGAAAATTCCCTCCGTTATGTACTCTTCCTGTGTCTCCGTCAACTAACGGATTGTCTGTAGCTTGATAAGGAAGGCATGTGAGGGGAGTAGTTAATAAATGATTTTCAAACGTACTCGAGTTGCATTCAATAGTTATCGTCTTCAGTGACTCCAGAAGATCTTCAATCTGTGGGCCGATAAATTGAGGCGAAGTTCGCAAGGGATATCGGTCTTGTTTAAGAACACCCTCGTCTTCCTTAATCGTAACTTCCTGCTCATGAGTCTCTGCAAAGGTGCTACCTTCCAACAGGTCCCAGATGAGCTTCGCGGACTCGATCTGTAAGACGATAGGTGATTTTACTCATGTTGCAAACATAAAGATGGAATACCTGTCCTGGATGAGGTCTCGCAACATCATGAATGAATGGATCAAAGGATGCTCGAGTCCCCGCAAGAGCCTCTGTACCCATTGCGGTACAGACTTGGGCAAGTAGAGCGAGATGGACCGCGTCATTCAAAGCTAACGCTGCAACAGAGGCAGAGAAAGCAGTGCCATTCAATAAGCCAAGATGTTCCTTGGAAGCAAGGTCGATGGGTCCGATATTGTGTGATTTGAGGGCATCACATGAAGGGCGAATTTCGCGTGCCCCAGAGGACCTTGGTCCATCAAAAACGCGGATAGCAGGGTTCCCGGTCAATGCTCCCGCAACATACGAGAGTGGTGACAAGTCTAATCAAGAGGCTTCAGAGAAAATTTAAGTGAATGAGGTGAAATGATACATACCTCCAGATGCCGAAATACTTCCCCTTAATGGAACAACAGGCGTGATATCGGCATTCAATAGCTCATTCATTTTCTTGATCAGGTCCATTCTCACGCCGGAGTGACCGCGAATGAGCGAATTCATTCTGATGAGAATAGCGCCCCGGACCCACGATTCGGGCATGCTCATTGACGCGATGGGATCAAGGAGTGGGAGAACATCAAGAGGTCGAGAAGATGAAGGAAGAACACCACTTTGCAATAGCTGCAGAAGAGCATTGCCAAGGAGAAGAGGCCGGTCGGTGCGTGTGACTGCACTTCCGCCAAAACCGGTTGACACACCATATACACTAGCTCCGGCGTCGATTTTGGCCGTAATTACATCACGGCTCTTGTCCATACGCGCATTGACAGTGGGTGAATTACGAATAGCGACATTTGCTGAATACCTCGAAGTTGCTATCACAGCTGCAATGGAAAGGTTTTGCCCATCAACAGTCACAGGTCGACCAAGTCTGAAGGACTTTAGTCTCTCCATTTGTGAAGATGTATGAGACACACCTGTAGCTTTCAAGCTCTTCATACGATTCCATGAACTTGGACAACAAGGGTGTTGTCTGTCCAGCATTTGATACATTCTCGGGCGAAATAAAGGGCGTTGCCTGTACAGTTTCTGGTATTTTTGACGCACTGTGACTCTGGGGCGCGATAATGAAAGCAGCGGCTTTGAGCGACGTGGCATGGGGAGAAGGTATAGAAACAGAACGTCTTTGGACACGAGGGGTAATTGCCATGCAGAAGAGACGAGTTTGTGATGAGGATCATGGAATTTCAAGGGGTTTTTATAGGCTCGCAGATAGTTCGTAAGTATGTACATAGCGCCCAGTCTGCAGAGCATTGGCAGTTGGAACTGATAAGATCAGTTTCAAGTTTAAAGCCGGTCATGGATCACAAGTTTCGAGTCAAACACCCGGATTACCATGCCAATCTCAAACGCTGAAAGTCTTGATACTTTCACCGACACACTGGGTATCCGACTTTATAACTCGTCTAATTTCCACTTGTTGAACGAGAGCTGAACTAAGGAATTCTCCAGAAAACACATCTTTGTATTTTCGTTTTCAACCCTCCGTAAAGATCGCTGCTTTACGAAGCTAGGCGCAACTTGTGTCATCTACCTCTCCTTTGATATCGCCTTCATTGAATTCAACTCTGACTCGAGTGCTGTGCTCAGTTAACCCCAGGACCTGAACACAGCTTACGTGTGTTACATCCTAGCTCCCGAATGACTCTATATTATCCGACCCAGTATGCTTCTTGGCCGACATTCAGCAGGAAGTTCTCCGTAATTTCTCTGTATCAAGGATCTGCATACCAGTCCCTGATATTGCACAGAGTTGCTGGGTACTAAGTTACCCTTCTCCGATAAGCTCTTTCCGGAGCTAGTTCATTTCATCGTGATACAAGCCGCTCCATGGCCTCCTGAGGTGTATCAGATCGTCCGACTAGGAGGTTCCTGTTATCCGGTCTCAAGATCTCCGTGTATCTTAGTATCCATCTCCATCTGCAAGTTACAAATGGATATTGGTAACTTTGATCTCAACTCCTCAAGCTGCGAGCAGGATCGTGTATCAAAAATGGTGTGATGGACGTTCCAATGAACGGTTTCTAAACGAACTTTTTCTGACCAATATTTGAAACACACCATCGATTGTTACCTTAGCAGAGGTCTAGAGGCCGGTCGAGATCAAGGAAATGTGGTTTACGTTTTCCATACCTCTCTTCCCGGGGCTACCCGCTCGTTCAGGCAGGGATTTCGTTGGAGTCTCTGGTCAGCTATAACTGATGTTCTGCTTTGTCACATCTCAACCGCATGGCGCTGGATGTGTTGCTGCTATTTGTCACAATCCACCAACTACTCGTTACACCTATGATGGACTCACATACTTGATACACTTTGCCACAGCTTATGAACGACTTGAATAATTTCGGATGAGCGGAAGCGTGTGAACTTTGAAAACAATCTCAACGCTTGGGAACATGTTCTCTCCTCCAAGTAGCAACCTACTGTGGATCTCTTGGGAATAATTGTATTATACTGGTAGGCCCCGCCTAGGAGTGACCAGCTAACTATATCAACATGTCAGCTGATTAGGGTGCAACAGGGAGCACGAAAGACCGACCATGTGTACGCGATAAAAATAACCAGACCAGTTCCCCACCAGCCTTTCTCAGAGATTATTAATACCCATTCGATTGGACCATGGGTTGAGACAGCACCCATCACCCCAACCATGTCTATCTACAACTCTGCGCGCGAATATTATCTGCCAAAGGTTGAATCACACACTTCATGGTTCAATATTTACTGGCTCATGAATCTATCGAGCAGTTTGGCTCTCTGGATAATCTCACTCTCCGGACTAAAGAGATTGGACAACCCAAGGCTAACGAAGTACTGGTGAAAGTTCATGCAGTATCTCTAAATGTCCGTCCTTGGTCCTTTCCGATGCGTCATAACCTCACCTCTTCTATTGAAGTATCGAGACCTAGTGATTGCAAGTGGTCGTTATCCGGGCAGGTACATATGTTAGCGAGCATTATCAAGATAGCCACTTGATGATTTTCCAGTATCACAACCAACTTGGTCCCTTGTTCTGACATGGCTGGTGAAGTCATGTCTGTAGGCGAAGACGTGAAGGATTGGAAAGCCGGTGATCGCGTCTGTGCGAATTTTGCGATTGGCCATCTATATGGGGACCCTACTTCCGCTACAATCGCAACAGGACTCGGTGGTCAGGTCCATGGAGTTTTAACAGAATATAGGACGTTCCCAGCCAACGTATGTCTTTTCCCCTTGGCTCTAGCTCTTGAACCTACTTATATATCTCTCGTGTTTCAGTCCTTAGTGTCCATCCCTGGCTCTTTATCTTATGAGGAAGCATCTACTCTTCCGTGAGTTCTTTTTCCTTCTCATTGAGATAGCCATATTGAAGTTGATACAGTTGCGCTGCTCTCACTGCATACAACGCACTCAACGGTCCTGTCCCTATGAAAGCTGGTGACTATGTTCTCGTCTTGGGAACTGGCGGTGTCTCGATGTTTGAAGTCATCTATCAACGTCTAAGCAATCCTTACTGATACTTAGCTTTCATAGCTTCGGTCTCCAGCTTGCTGTAGCCGCTGGAGCCGTTGTGATAGCTACTTCTTCGTCTGACGAGAAGTTGAAGATTGCTAGTAAACTCGGCGCGAAGCATATCATCAACTACAAAACTCAGCCAAATTGGGAACAAGAAGTAATGAAAATTGTATATTTCCTTTTCCTTCTTTCCAAGAAGACTGCCTATTTTTCTATTAGACAAATGGTGCTGGTGTTGACCATGTTATTGAGGTTTGTAGTTCATTATTTGACAATGAAGGTTATGAGCCCAAAGTTTTGCTCTTTCGAACAGGTCGGTGGACAAGGAACACTGACCAAGTCAATCCAAGCGACGAGACCTGGCGGACAAATTCATATCATAGGTTTCGTCTCCCAGGTATTATCAACCACGTTCATTGATAACTCCAAAAAGAAACTTACCCTCCAACCCATCAGGACACTACAGATGCGGGCAGCCTCGTTGTTGGTTGCATCAGGGGAGCCGTCACACTCCGTGGGATTCAGATCGGTTCAAGGGCCCAGTAAGTTCAGGGTCTTCTCCCATACTTCTACGCTCTCACCAAATCGTGCCTACTAGATTCGTTGACATGACCAGGTTGATTGCAGCCCACCCGATCGTAACACGCCCCTATGTCGATCGCATCTTCCCGTTCGAAAAGGCGAAGGAGGCGTACAGTTACCTTGAGTCGCAGGCTCACGTTGGGAAGGTCGTTATAAAGGTCACCAGAGATTAAGAAGATCAACTCCCAGAAATCGGATGCAATCATTTCTATATACGCCGGAAGAAGCTTGCCCGTATATTCTTAGTTATCGTGAACATCTCATATTTGTCAGACAACTGATCGAATTCGGCTCGGGCAAGACGTGCGGTGCATGACGGAGGTCAGCTCTCCGTGATCACGAACTATGAGATACTAGCGCCTAATTTAAGAGACTGATCATATGTTTCCGGCCGACCAAAGGGAGGCCAACTACCTTGTAATCGCACGGCGACGCCTCAACATCTCGTTGTCTAAGCAGCGCAGTCCAAATCGCCGTAGCCCACACGGTGATCTCACGTTTCATTTGGGATTTAAGGAGTACATATTTCGCAGTAGACAATTGATTACCAGCTAGACTTGAGGATGTCCTTGTCGATACTATAAATACACTTGCCGTTTCTTCTGGGTGAAATTAGTGTTTTCCGTTTAGGAATTCGATACGTCTTGCTTAAAGACCATTCCACTCAAAGCCCTTCGACACGGTGAAGTTCGACTCCAAGTTGAGCGCATCGCTGCTCACGCCAACTTTCACACCATAAACACCCTTCTCCACGATCCATGTCTTGAATCTCTCCTCCCAATATGACACGGCATATTTATCAAGAGATAGCTCCACTCGTTTATTTTCCCCAGGCTGCAAATCTCGTACCTTGGCGAAGGCTTTGAGTTGCAATGGCGCATGAGTGACCTTCGATGTCACGGGCTGGGTAACGTAGAACTGTACGACTTCTGAGCCGACGAGAGTGCCTGTGTTCGTGACAGTAACGAAAGCTGTGAGGCTGAACTCGTTCTCGCCAACGACAGGCGTAGAGAGCTGTAAATCGGATATGGAGAAGCTGGTGTATGAGAGACCGAAGCTAGAAAAACAACACAGTCAGCGGTAATTCCAGCGGAAAAATGGAAAGATACTCTTACCCGAAGGGGAAGAGGGGTTCGATGTTACGGTGATGGTAGTGCTTGTAGCCCTAGTAGTACGCGAGATGAGGATTGATATGGTGCGAGGAAGTTGCAACATACAACAAACAGATCTTCCGAATAGAGGACCTTGCCATTCTCGGAGTGGAAGTGCCCGTGCGATGGTATGTCCTCAAGTCTCTTCGGGAACGTCACCGGCAACTTGCCAGAAGGGTTATGTTTGCCGAAGAGAACATCCGCTATCGCATCACCAGTCGAGTTTCCGAGATACCAGGCATGGACTAAGGCAGGCACCTTGTCCACCCATGGCAGTGTGATACTAGAACCCTGGACATTACCTTTATCAGCCATAGATAAACGAAGAGAAACCATAGAGGCTCACAGATTGAGTAACAACGATAGTGTTAGGGTTGACCGCCGCAACCTTCGCAACTAGCTCATCTGTACGTCCGGGCAGAGCGAGCGTCGTGCGATCATAACCTTCCGTCTCCCAGTCCGCATTCAGCCCGACAACAGCGATGACGACATCGGACTCCTTTGCAAGCTGCACAGCCTGTGATATGGAGGTATCTGGATCGATCACTTCCGCACCTCCGAGGCGTACGCCAGGATTGCTATAGAAAGATAGACATATGATCAAGACAAAAACGGTTGGGAAAGATAAATTTGAAACTACCTGTCCATCACGGCCTCATCCTCGTCACCATCTGCTGGGCCACGAACGTTGCAGAAGTCGACAAAGATTTCGTGAGCCGTGTTGGCCTTCAGTTGGTAGATGCCTGTCTCTTCTTGAGTACCACTTCCAAAGAATGCGTCTCCTCTGCGTTGACGAGTCCAATTGTCAATAACCAAATTTCCATCGACATACAACTATTTCGTATAAATAGAGATCAGTTCCATCACATCAACGGGGCAATGATGGCAAAGCCAATGCACCTTCGCGCGTCCAGCAGCAGTCAAACCGAACTCGAAGGCACAATCGTACGGACGGGGTTTGAGCTGGCCTCGAAGGCGTAGCGTCCACTTACGTGTGATGTTCTTGGGTGTCGAAGTGCTGATAAATATCCGTGTCTCGTCAATGAGACGCGTCTCAAGCGGCTCTTCAACCACAATGAGGCTGTTGTCGGACTCGTGTTTATGCCATGTCCCAACCCAACCACGTTCACCTTTGGGCGTGAAGAGATCGTTCTCGAGCGTTGGGAGCGACATGTAGGCTACATGGAAGTAAACTTGAGAAAACACAAAAGAGCTGAGATGTAACAAGGGCAACTCGTACTTCGGGCACCCTCTGAGTATGTCACTTGCACACCGCTACCTGCCAGTGCATTGACAAGACCATCATATGGCGAGACGAAGTACGAAGGCTTGAGAGCTGCGGAACCTCCGCCGGAAAGAACAGTGGCCTTGGCATTTCCACCCACGATGGCAACTTTTTTGAGCTGAGTTGGGTTCAGAGGAAGGATCTTGCCTATATTTTTCAGCAGAACGATGGATTCTGCACCGACTCGGCGCATGAGCATCGTATCCTCCTCACTATTCATGGTGCGCTCTTCGCCATCGCCGTCTAAGATCTATTTAATCAAAACAAATCAGAAAATTGATGCGATGATGTAGAATGGAGGAGACGGACCTCAGGTGCACCTCGAGCGCATTTTTGAACGAGCTCTAGCACCTTTCGAGCACGGCCACGAATATCGCGAGTGGTGAGCTTGCGGCTATTAATGCTCCTATTCACGAGATCCAAAGTCCGCCACTTATTGATGCCAGGCATTTCGAGATCCAAACCAGCCTTGAGACTAAGATCGACACTGTATACACCGAACCAGTCGCTCATGACCTAGAATATGATAAACCAGGCATCTACACAATTTGACGCAGACGTACAAGACCCTTGTAACCCCACTCTTTGCGGAGGATGTCGTTGAGGATATAAGAATTCTCGGAAACATGCGTACCATTTACCCGGTTGTAGCTTTGTGATAGAATCTGAGTTTGTGGAATTGGAAGAATATGAGAGGTCTGCTCACGCGGTCATCATAGACCATGGCTTGGCATACTTTTCGGCGAGCATGAATGGCATTAGATAGATTTCACGGAGTGCACGGGGGCCAATAATACTGTCATATGCCATACGATCGTTTTCCTTGTCGTTGCCGCTGAGGAGAAGAACATCAGCTATCATAGGAGTCGCGAAGACGAAGAGACATACACAAAATGCTTGATCGCTACACCAATGCCACCGTTCTGAGTGCCTCGTACATATGCAGAGGCAATCAATCCCGATAGAATGGGGTCTTCGGAGAAACTTTCGAAGCTCTGAAGCCGATAATCAGGATCGGACAAGTACAGAAAGGGACAAAATATGTACTCGACCGCCAAGTGGGTTCTATGCCGAGGAGAGGTAAGCAGTAGTCTCAGACAAGATAGCGAGAGTCATTCTCACACGTTGGATGTTACAGGTAGGGGCCAGAACGACAGAAGCTGCTTTCAACTTGGCTTCTGGTGCGAGAAGCTTGAAGCCGACTTCCTCGACAAGCTTGGTATCCCAAGTCGCACCCAGCGCGGTGGCAGACTAGCATTCACTGGAATGTCAAGTGCGACGTGTGACACAAAAAACTAACTCAACATACAGGAAGGCATTTAGCAGGCGTTGACATGAAAAAGTGGTTTCCTCGAATGCCATTTGGGCCATCGCTAACCTGAACTCCTGTTATCGTTCTGCGATTTCAATGGGTCATTATGATGTACCTTGATAGCAGGAACACCTAGACGCTCGACTTTGTGTGTATGCCAGAATCCTACACCTGCGGTGAGCAGTATGGCCTCGTCGGTCGTCAGATTCTCGAGAATCTCGTCAATGTTAGCATTTGCAAAATCGGAGGGCGCCATGGAGTTCGAGTCAGTCTGTGCAAGAAGATGTGGGGATAATCAAGATAATGAACTGGGGAATTTTGACTCTCATCTGCCTTTCGACCGTCCTTTTCATTGGTGGCAGGTTTATCCGAGGCTTATCCGATACGTTCAAACTTTGACTTCGAATCTAATTATATAACAAGATCAAATCAGGAGTTCAATATTCAATATTCAATGTCGATACCCACGACGGAGAAAGCTCTTGCCGTGAAACGAAATCTTATCCTGCTGTTATCTCCAATTGGAATGGTAGGTTCATATCAGGTTCCATTGAACAAGATACACGGTTGAACGGACCGGGAGTTCCAACAAATTCCAACCCAGAGAATATTTGGACACGTTTATACCTTGAAAAGAACTCTTGTAATTTGACAAGGGCTCGCGAATGACTCTGCCACATCAGCATGTATGAAACGGCTCCACATTGTTACTTTGACAGATGCTGTGAGTTCAAGTGCATACACATGATGGACTTCTTGATACAGTGGTCACCTTGGAAATAGTCAAAAGGGCCTTGAAGAGAATGAGCTGTCAGGTCGATAGTTTCAAATTCAGATCAACTGCAAACCGACATGGTGACATTGAATTGTGATGAGTCATGACCCCTGATGTCTGCTTAAGCACCTCGATTGTCTGTCCTTGATTGCAATCATAATACTTCACATCTTCCTGTTAGGATATGTTGGAGAAATTGGTGTCCTGAACGTGAAACGTACAATGCTTCAGCTCGACGCATTGGGACAATACTTATAACCTCGTTTCACTCTACTATCATGTACCGGGAAGTGCAAATTCTAGCCATTTTTTTTCTGCAGCTCTGTCCACTGCATGTATACTCTTCAAACTTTCAGATAACCTCAGTTTACTTCTTAGCTAGAGCGTGATAATTTTTATATGAGGATCTATGGCGTATGAGATGCGTCGGTCAATGTCCGAGTGAGGGGTACCAAAAGGACCGGGAAGTGCAAAATATGTCACACCGGGTCACAGTCCAAATTCCAGCTCCGCTCGACAGACGACAAACCACCCCATCCATCGCGCACGAGCCCAGCAGTGCATGCCGACGCAGCCGTATGCGGAGCTCCAACAGCGCCTAAGGTTGTCACACTCTTTTTCGTTGAACAGAAAGATATCCATCTCTCTATGCTTTCCACTCTTCAATATGCCTCGGAAAATTGTTTTCAAGTCATGATACATGTATGCAAAGATTTAGTGTAGTCAGATTCCACACACTCCATCTGATCCATTTGACCGAGCTCCGGTGGGTCACAAAATCAGCTCTGATTTGGCACTTTTGTGCCTCCTACATTTTTCCATCTCAAGTTTCTCATAAACCAATTAGATAGAACTCTTAAGATACACTATACATATCTACTGATTTTTTCCTGGACTCAACAGACAAGGGGAAAGACTTGAAAAATGCATTTTACACATAGCGAACCCTTTGCACATCGTGACTCATGATAGTATCGAGAGCGGCCGTTTGGATACTATCATGTACCGGGAAGTGCAAATTCTAACCATTTTTTTTCTGCAGCTCTGTCCACTGCATGTATACTCTTCAAACTTTCAGATAACCTCAGTTTACTTCTTACCTAGAGAGTGATATTTTTTATATGAGGATCTACGGCGTATGAGATGTGTCGGTCAATGTCCGAGTGAGGGGTACCAAAAGGACCGGGAAGTGCAAAATATGTCACACCGGGTCACAGTCCAAATTCCAGCTCCGCTCGACAGACGACAACCACCCCATCCATCACGCACGAGCCCAGCAGTGCATGCCGACGCAGCCGTATGCGGAGCTCCAACAGCGTCTAAGTTGTCACACTCTTTTTCGTTGAACAGAAAGATATCCATCTCTCTATGCTTTCCACTCTTCAATATGCATCGGAAAATTGTTTTCAAGTCATGATACATGTATGCAAGGATTTAGTGTAGTCAGATTTCACACACTCCATCCAATCCATTTGACCGAGCTCCGGTGGGTCACAAAATCAGCTCTGATTTGGCACTTTTGTGCCTCCTACATTTTTCCATCTCAAGTTTCTCATAAATCAATTGGATAGAACTCTTAAGATACACTATACATATCTACTTATTTTTTCCTGGACCCAACAGACAAGGGGAAAGACCTGAAAAATGCATTTTACACATACCGAACCCTTTGCACATCGTGACTCATGATAGTAAATCATCAGAAAAGGACAAAGGTGCAGCCGTGGCTGTGCTTCGGGGAGTCGGCTAGTTCCCCGAACAAATCCCGAAGACCACGTCAATGCCACGTTACCATGTTCTATAAACACAGAATTCTTACTACGCTACATTCTCGATTGAGCTCTCAGCATTGGACGCGTCAACATGCTGGCATCTATAGCGCAACTGGCTGCGATTGCTCTCGTGCTGGCGCCGTGCTTGGCGTCGGCAGCCATATTTCCTAAGGACTCGCTCGTCAAGATGATCGACCCCAAGGGTTTCAAGCAGGTGATGAAGACTAATGTATGTCCGTTAGACTAGCTGAGTTTGAGAGTTCGAATTCATTTACTTATCGCGTAGCAAACGAGTATGGTTGCTTTCGTCGCGCCGTGGTGCGGGGTGAGTTGTAGCAGTCTTCATAGTCGTGGCCTTTAACTTACCAGTGGCTTAGCATTGTCAACGTATGGTACCAGAGTATAGCAAGGCTGCTCTTGGACTGCACCCTCTAATACCGGTATATGCTGTGGACTGCGATGCCGACGCGAACAAACGTCTCTGTGCGGAGCAGGTTCGTGACATGTTCTTCTTCGTGTCTGTGGCCGGCTAATCATGTCCTCCAAAGGGTGTCAAAGGTTTCCCTACCGTCAAGGTATGAAGCCAAGCCTCTGTTTATCCTGTAATTTTGTTCAACTCCACTTTCAGCTCTTCCCTCGAGGCAATCAACTTGGATCTATGACTTACGAGTCTGGCGAACGAACCGCGAGTGCATTCTTTTACTGGGCCTCTCGCAGAGTTCCGAATTCTCCAATCAAGTTGTATGAAATTCAAGATATCGCACCATGGGTTGAAAAGGTACGTCTATCGAATATTTTTGAAATCATATCACTAAACCTCTACTCCAGACTTTGGTCAAACATCGTGCTCTACTACTTACGAAAGACACGAAGGTCCCGCTCCTCTGGAAAGTCCTATCAAACAAATATAAAGATCGACTTGAGCTTGGAACACACCGTGATCGCGAAGGAAAGTCTTCGGAAGCGTTAGGGTTGGAGGCCGGAGGAAAGAAAGGAGCGAAAGTGTTGATTTATCCTGCAGGTTCAACAAATTTCGTGAAATATGAAGGTTTGCGCATTGGACATCCCGAATGGTCCTCGTAATATTAACTTCTTAACTTTTCGAACAGGTCTTACCAAGCTCGACTCCCTCTCGAAATACTTCGACTCGGTCCTCGATGGCTCGGCCGACCTATCCGTGCTCAACGAGCCGGCTGCAACAGAGGATTACGTTCCTGACAAGGAGCCCGAAACGGAACCTGAGAAGGAGGAGAAGACGGAGGCAGAGGCACTGGAGACATCTGCGACTGAGACATCGCAAGTCGTTGCGGACGATGGGTCGGAGCAGGTTATTCTCGAACATTCTAAGGATGAGGTACAGAAACCCGCTTCGACTGGTGGTCAATGCGTACCTGCGGAGGACGGTCCTGGTGCGGAAGCACCAGTTGAGTGCGCCCCTCCTCCCGCGACTCCTTCAAAGCGTCTTACAGATGAGCTGTAGAGCTCTGAGGGGTGCAGAGTCTAGTTGTACTTGTAGCATTGGTTCGGCAAACACATTGCAGGCAGATCGGGGAGTGGTGTAAATATGTAATTTGAGGTATCAATTCTGTCCTTATGATATTTAGAGATTTACTTGTGTATGCCTTGTCGAGCACCTATAAACAGTTGTATAATGATCTTTGAATAAATAAATATAATGGTCTTCGAATGAATGTCAAAGATTGAGTTCAATTGGATTAGGTGACTTGAGGATATTTGAACATAGCGTGACGAACATCACATTTTTAATGGTCCCGACTGTTGAGGGATACAGCAGCTCCTCCAAAGCCATCCCAGTGGATGGAACAAGGAGATGGGTACATGGGCACTTCCACAAGGCCACCATCATTGGCCTTGCAATGATCAAGAGTGTTAGACAGCAGAACACCGGAGTGTTAGACAGCAGAACACCGGAGTGTTAGACAGCATAACACCGAGGAGGTATAGTATGCCTCCCTAGCACTGTCAACAGCTTGCCACTCTGGAAGTGGAGGAAGCCCATGAATTTCATCAGCAGACAATGCATGATCATCTGCATGCAATGATCAAACAGCTATTAGCTGTCTGATTGACCATTCCAAAGGAGGTCAAACCCAAACAGACTGAAGCATTCAAGTCTATAAAGCCTTACTCAGGCTCTGCCAAGTTTGGTCAACTTGAAAATTGGCAGTATGTTGACTATGAGATGTATGACAATGAGTATTATACTTGTGATAGTGGTAGTGAAGGTGAGGGATTATTTGCCCTCACTGACTTTGATGATGGTGAGGATCAAGGTGTCAATCCTCCTTATTGTGTGCATATGCACAAGGTGAAGGTGTTGGCAGACAAGTCTGCTATAGAGTGACCAAAGTACTCAGTCACTAGGAAGGAGTGCCTGGTAACCTGGGTGAAGGTTAACAGGCATGAAGCATGGACATTATAGGACTTGGGGAGCACTACATCAGGGCTCACTCTGTCTTTTGCCCATGTAGCAGGAATATGAGTAGCTCCATTGGCTACTCCCATTACACTACAGCTAGGAATGATAGGCAGTTGTTTCATGACAAATTATGGTACAAGAGTGACCATAAATGTCCCAAGGGAGTATTGGAACGTTTATATGGATGTTGTGAACTTTGACCAATATGATATGATTATTGGTATGCCCTTTATGAGGGACAACAAAGTCCTTCTGGACTTTGTGAATGATTCAGTGATCATTGATGGAGTTGCTTCCCTGGCACAGAAGCTAGCATTGGACAATACCAACAGGCAGCTGCAATGCTTTTGTACAACAAAAAAGCATCATGACAAGAGGCCTCCATGACTGGTGGGGCCTTGGGCTGCACTTAGAGTAGAGGACATAGAGGACTCCAATGCAGTGCAGGCTAGACCTAGCCTGCCAGTTGACAGCTCAGTGCTGCTAATGACAGAGAAAGAGTATGAGTATTGATGCGAAGTGCAGCAGTTTTGTTTATTTGTATTTAGTTACAAATTTAAAACTCCAACTTGCAGTAAGTTGCGTTGGGCATCTCGACAACTCAGTAACACTCTTTAAAGTATAATGTAATTTTTATTGATTCCATTGGCAAAACTAAGTTCAGCTCGTCCGAAAAAGGTTCAAATTTTAAAAATTAATAATTGAAAACCAATTTATTTTGAGGTTCTCGCATTTAGCCTAAGACGTTGATATGCCCCGGTCAGCGCTGGCTGCCCAACACCGACAAGTCGAACCAAGCACGTGACCTCAGCACGTGACCGCTACCGACCGACCGCTAACGACACCAACCATTACTGACCTTTCCCTTAACGACTCAGCTGACCTTGCAACAATCCAGGCCTCTCTCTACGGCCCCTGACATGCATTATCACATGCATCCGCTACGCTTACTATCCCGTACCGGTTTCCCCTTTTATTGCCTTACTCCCAACATGCATTATTACATTATCACATGCAACCGCTACGCTTACTACCTATTACCGGTTTCCCCTTTTATCTACCATCTTACTTACCTATAAATACTGCCCTGTCAGTAGCTACAAAACATTGAATCGTACCAGAGTCTAGTCCCCACTTCAGACTATGCTTAAGATCTCGTTCACACTCCTGCTTCGTTAACGGCTGATTTGGGATTACCCAGTCCAGTCTACTTTGCTCCTCGCGCTTAGCCCGACAGTATCGTTGGACTAGCACTCGTCGCCTTTGTTAAGCGCCATACAGGCGCTCTCGCTCCGCTTTCGTTAAGCACCATATGGGTGCCCTCGTTTTGCCTTCGTTAAACGCTAGCGCTTATGGCTAGCGGCTCGTATATTTCCGTTAACTCCTCTGCTATTCCTTAACGACCTTTTGGGTCTTTGACAGATTTCTCACTTAGCAACGATTCGGCGCAGACACTAGCGGCCGCACCGTTATCTCTTACCGCTCTCTCACACTTCCTTACCGACTCCGACCTCTCATCTCACCGGTGATGCGCTGACTTGCC
>QGOB01003341.1:0-20130 GCA_003313055.1 Termitomyces sp. MG145 | reverse complement strand
TGATGGCCAGGGATCTGTTCAGAGATGGCTGTGGGTGTTGCCGGTGCAGCGTTGGGAGGTTGTTGGCAGTCCCGGAGGTGCGCCAGAGGTGCAGGGGAGGTGTGTGTCGGGGTTGGGGCAGCGTATGGGGGTCTGGAGATGGCGGGGTCGTGACAAGAACCTGCCCTGGGACCTAACTGGGGGACAATCAGATGCTATAGGCCTGGGCCAGGACCTTGCTGGGGACTTAGGGGAAGGGTAATACATAAACCATAGGGTAGCATACAAGTTAGGTAGTCTTGATATTAACTGTAGTTCTCCATATTTCTGTGTCTCTGTCTCTGCCTCTATCTCAATCTCAATCTATTCTCTTGCCTCTCTCTCTCTCTCATCTTGTCTCTTGTCTCTTGTCTCTTGTCTCTTGTCTCTTGCCTCTTGTCTCTTGTCTCTGTGCCTCGTTTCCGTTCCGTGACTCATCTCTCTGTTCCGTATCATCTCTCTATTTCCCCATCTACTGTTCCGTACCTCTTTCTCTCTACCTCTACTTCCTATTCCATATCCCCTTTTTGTTCCGATTTACTGACCAACCCATCCCCTGCCCATCCTGTACCTACTCCTACTGCTTCTGAACCCACTCCCATCTCCCGATCCATACCATCCCCCTTTGCTCTCCATTTCCCCTTCGTTACGACCCTACCCTACCCCCTGCACTTGTGCTCCTCTACCTGGAGCATTTTCAACCTTGCGCGTGTCGCTACTTGTACCCTGGAGCATCTGGACTTCACCCTGGGCCACTTGTAGCTGTACCAGAGCTTCTGCGAAGCCTTGGACCTGTACTTAGCCTCCCGAGCTTGCCTAGTAAGGACTTGCCAGTGTAGCTGAGCCCCTGTCATCAGCGGGACCTGACAGGTCCTTTGGCTTACCAATTGCACTTCCTGGTCAGTCTATGCCAACTCCACCCAGTGTTCAATGTGGTGAAGCTCTTTCCAGCACCTGACAACCCTATTCCAGGCAACCATCCCATACTACTGCCCCTGCCAGTCAACAAGGAGCAGTATGAGGTAGAGGAGATACTGGACAGTCACCTGTTCAGGCAAAAATTGCAGTTCAAGGTAAAATGGAAGGGCTATGGTCTAGAGGATGTGTCCTGGGAACCACAAGAGAATGTCTGTGCACCAAGACTGGTCCAGGACTTCTACCAGTGACATTCCAATGCACTGAAGGCTATTCAGTCTACCCCATCTCATCAGTTGATGCAGCCATCCAGAATTTTTTCTACTCAGTGTTGAGACACTGCATCCTAGAGGGGGGATGATGTCAGGGGACTCCTCAATTGCTTCCATTTGCATTTGCTTCCAGGGTTTGATTGTTCTGTTGATGCCATCAGCCTCTGATTGCCTCCAGGTCTCTGATCACTCTGTGATGTCATCTGACATCATTTACATCATTTGCTTCCAGGTTCTGATGCCAAGTCCTGGCAACTTCTGGAGTTTTGGATCATTTGCAATGTTTTCCCCTTTTGGTTTTTCAGCAGCTCATGTGTACTGTACAGTTGCTTCTCAGGCTCCTGAACCCTCAGAAGCATCCCCTCTGGCATAGGGGTTCCTTGGAATTGTTCTCTTTGGACCTCCCTCTGCCAGCTGTGTAGTTATGCTTGTAGACACTGTACAGTGCTGAAGATATCTTTGGGTCTCCCTCTGCCAGCTGTGTGATTGAGCCATAGCCTCCAGAGGTTGCCCTTACAGCAAATTCCACCATTCTTGTAGAGTTATTCTTGTAGACTGGTTTGTCAGGATGTGGGTTATTCTTCTTGAGGGAAAAGATGATATCCCTTGGGCTGGCTGATTTGTTTGATCTAGTCCAGAACTTACACAAGGTTTCTTCTTCAAGTCTGTTTCTTATGGCAATGTGGTCTCTTGTTTGCATATGATTTTTCTTCTCCAGCAAGTCTGAAGACTTTGTTATCTGATGTAATGCCTTTCTTGCTGCACTCTCTTCCTGGTCCAACTCTGACAGTATTTTTTCTTTTTCAGCCAATAGGAATTTCCTGTCTGCTAGGTATTTGGGGGTGATGATCTGATTGCATTCTACAGCTACAGCAAGAAATTTGGTCTTCCAGGTTTAATAGATTGTCTGGGGGTTATGTTCCAGGGAGTGCTCAGCCCTTAGCTGGCTTATTTCTTCCAATGCCTTTGCACCAGTCTGGATGGTGAAATTCCTGAACTTCTCATCATGAATGATACACTTTTTTAGGGTCCATCTGCCCTTACCCACAATGGGTGCATCAGCGTGTGCAATTTTTACCAATATAATGTGATGATCAGTACCTGGGATTCCGGTTGGTGATATGTCCCATTCCCTTGCTGAAATAGCTAAGCTTCACAAACAAGAATTCCCTTCTAGTGGGGAAAGTGTCTCTCCAGGCATCTTTTAGATAGAGGGTCTGTTTAAGCGCATCTAGGGCTTTGGGTTGCCTCTATAGGGTCAGATCTTAGCAGCATTCTGTCCATTGCATCCTCTACCACATTCAGGTCCCCAGCCAAGATATCAACGCTAATCCTCGGATTATCAGTAAAATAATGGTTGAGATCATTCCAAAACTTTTCATTTTTCAAGTCAGAGTGATCCGTGACGTTTGGAGCATAGACCGAAAGTATATTAAATCGTCTTGTGCCAATTGGCGCTGACTAGAATCGCTCTCCCCGGAATGATTTCTGTCATTTTAGCACCTTGTACATTTATTAGGTTGCAGTTTAGCACAATTGCTACTCCACTTTTGCCTGTTGGGTTCTCCGGGTCAGCAGAGGAAAAAATCCTCAGTCTCTTGCCAAATAGGTTTTCTATGTTGGACTGGCGGTTGGTATTTAAGTGGGTTTCTCGTAACAACAGGATGCCGATCTTTTTGTCCCTCACGATTTGGTTTACTTGGTTCCACTTTGTGTCTTATATAGTTGATCCTGCAGCTCGGTAGCCTCGTACGTTGAGGGTTGCGATTTTCAGAGTGGCCTTAGTGTTCTTAGGTGAGCGGCGATTGGGTGTACTAGTAGACCTATCTCGAGTTATGTTTGGCCATCTGAAACCTCTTGTTACATGAGGGCCATAGTCCACTTCCGGGTTTATTTCATCTGGGTTTAGCGTCTCTTCTGATTCAGGATGAAGTGTGTTCTTGTAGGGAAGAAGGATCGCATCACGACAAGGTCACGTGAAGGGACACGTGGACAAGACATTCGTAATTCTCTTCGACAATATCAAACATCACCTCGTAATGCGCACCCGACATATTTGCAAAATTGGCGCAGGGTAATCCCCAACACTTCTGACAATGTGTTGTCACGCGACATTGCGGCAAATTGCTGCTGAACCGCTTTCCGTCAGTCCTGCCTCTACACACAATACTTGACTGTGTCCTCGACAATAACTGGAAAGAGAACGGCGTCCTGCACGTTTTAGACGTAATCAAAAGGAAAGGACAAGACGTCAGCGAATGTGAGTCTGCCTTTCAATATGAACATCTCTGCCTCAAATTTCTATTCATCCACACAATTCTTACCCCACGGAACAGATTCTAGTGGCGTGACACTCGCCTTGGCGAACGCCCCTCCACCGTCTCACTGGCCCAAACCAGATACCTACACCTTTCCTTACCCCACAATGCCCCTGCCTGTACCCGATCATATTGGCACAACCCTTCCTTCATTCCTCACACACATTGTCCCCTCTGTGCGCCTCTCATGCTCTGTGGGCATCGCCGTCCCAACAGCTTCATCACAAAGCATGGATTCCGATTTTCCTTGTTTCAGGCAGCCGGTAGAGACGAAAGAAACAAAGATCGAGCCCGATGGTCTGTTGTTGTATGTTAAGGCTGCGAGTTACAAGTCGGGCACCAGCCCTTTGAACAGTTGGGTGCCGATCGTATCGTATGATAGACCAGAGCATGAGAGCCCTCTGGATCTTTTTTGACAGGCTGGTTTTCCCTCTTTTTCTCGGGCCTGAGCGTGGTGCTTACTTTTCTCCAAGGCTCCTACGGCAACGGATGGAGCACAATAGCACAGAGGGAAACGCAGATAAAGTGCAAGAAGCCGATGTGGAGAAGATCTTTATTTTTGTGACCTCCAGTGATTGTATACTTGTGCTTCAAAGTATCGTACCCAACATATCATTTGACCGACGCGTGGCTGTGCAAAATTTCACCCTTGTGAACGTTTGACACGATGTTAGCATTCAAATTTGACTTTGCACTCGACGATTTGGACGTCGATCTGTGTCCTTCCTTGCGACAGACGATTCTCCACGTCCAGTCGCGAAGAGCGTGACCCTTTTTCAGAGAAATCTATTCGATGCGCGTTTCCAGCTGATTGCGCAGGGAAACACTACTGGTAATCCTTCTGAAGCCCCTTCTACAAGTACCGTCACAAATGCTCTTGCCTTTTGTGGAGGCACCATCCGATCTCGTTCCAGGCGTATACGAAGGTGGATTGAAAACATGGTAATGTAGTACTGAACACTTGGCGGACCGTGGCTCCGAACTCGACCCACACGGAAAGCGTATCATAGAGGTATTTTGTCCTTCTTTCTCTGAGGGCGTTCTCGGTTGTGATTGATCTATATTTGAGATTGGTTGTGGAACAGCCGTTCCCACCTTATTCCTCCTCCGACAGGTCTTTTCTGCTCCACCGGAGAAAGCATTAGACTCGCATCCCCCTCCAGAAGCAGACGAAGATACCGAGTCTACGGATACCAACGCACCAGGCGACCTCTTCCTCACTCCCGAACTGGAATCTGCGTTTCCTTGCATCTCTAGGAGTGAAAAAAATTCGCCTGAAGTTTTTCTCATTCCCTGCTACTCCTTATGATATCGTCTCACAAGCGAGACAATCGAGTGAAAGTCTTGCACCGCTCCTTGTGCTGCTCAAGCGCGGCCAGGAGTCAAGAAGGAGAAGGAACATCTATGTCTCGTCGCGGCGAAGATACTCTATTTGGGTGTCGGCGGAGACCTTGGGGAAATCGCGGCGCGCGTCAAGGACAAGGGAGGATCAGTAGAGAATGTTTTGGAAATAGTTTCTGGAGATGGAAGACGTATTGTCAGTTAGTTGGGACTCATTATGTGCTTATTTTCCTTCTTTTAAGCTCTCTGTGCCATTTGGGAAACTACGCCTCTCCCATACCCAGGTATATATATCTTCAAACCTTCATATGGTGTTCATTGCCCAAAGCTATCAGGGGTGCACCGCATGACCGTTTCTGTTGAAGGTAAGGTTACACTAAACTTCCTCAATCTCATAGCTCGGTGGGCACAGGTGGACACATAGTACAAATGTATTATTCATGATAATTCAAACTCTCCGGTGAGATGCATGTATCTTGTCGCTTGGTACTATCGAGACTTTCTTCGCTTACTTAGATTTGGGAGGAAACATAGAGAAATCTTCCAGACACAGAGATTGAAAACGTCACTCCTGGCCCTTCCGACATGGGGATTGATTGGAAACTAGTTGTCCTTATATATATTCTATCAAAAGAATTGTAACATCAATACCGATTACAGACGCTTGATAAACAATGATTCGCACTTTTTTAGATGTTCTCTGATATATCTTGAGATACACACCCAGCTTCAGTGGAATGTATTTGACAGAAGGGTTAAGACTAACATAAGTAGATTGTATAAAGGGAATCCATACTGCCTATGCACGGAATTGAAATAAAATGATACCATACGGTGCGACATTTGGTTCAAAGTGTGAGCTTTGTTCGAAGCTCAATGCCTGGCCCTGGCTTCTTTTTGCCGGACCTTGGGTGGATCCCAATAAACTTGATCTCCAAGAACCCTCTGCACCGTATCTTTGGAAACCTCTGAAGGATCGCAGATCTGATTTTGTCCTCGGCCAAAGCCGTGAAAACGCAAATCATTGTAACTTGCAAACGACAGCTCTTAAGCTTCCTCCCCGTAAATAGCTCCTCTATTCTGCTCCAAGATGTGTCATAATCGACGACAGAATCAAGATCATCGTAGTCATGGACCATGAACGTGATCTCTTGGAGTCTGTTCTGTCCGGGGAGGGTATCGAGCATATCGGCAATGAAACTGAGAAATGTAGAAAAATTGGAGAACATCTGGATGTGAATGGCACGCAAATTATTCAAGCTATCGAGATCAAGACGCATGGAAGCACGTGGATAACAATCTGTGCAAGGTATTAGTGAAGGAACCATATTTGAAAATTATTACAACGTCACCTCGGTGGAGTGTGACACAAAAAATCTCTAGAGAACGTGCAGAAAGAGGCTTCGTAAGAACGTCGACTTTCGTAGGACGGGCATTGTGTCGGATTTTGATAGTATTATCCATCAGGTGGAGAGTCCGAACATAAGTCTGCAGAAGTGGGTTTGAGGTCATGGCATCGTCTAGGCGAGCATTTACCCGCGACGAGCGTGAACGTCTCGAACAGCGCTTTCTGCGAGGGTTCTCGAAAACATTTGGCTTACAAGCCTTCAGGGATATCCAGTCCTCTGCCAGTGATAATTCGACGACGATGAGACCAATGAGTTCTTGGGGTAAGGGACTCGAACGTAAAGAAGTCGACATTATTTCTTAGTCCTGGTCGGAATAGGGGTTTAAACGGGAGAATGCATCCAAACAACCGCAGAAGTTTTAGATCTGATTAGATTGTTCATAAGCTCTTTTCTTAGTCAGCAGAGGTTAGATGTAGTGAAGATATTATTGAAGTGCAATAAAACTGCATTCTCTACACGACGGCTCGTATGGGGTAAAATGATGACGGTCCTCGCCTCTCTAAGACATGAAAAGTCTCCTCGCGTTCAAATGCGAGTGTAGCGAGTGCGAAAAAGAGTCAATATACATCCAACGCGTAACACACCGTTTCAAATGACTCCAGTCCAAGTTTCCACTAGATCAATAGTACAGTAGCTCTCAATAGGCACGTACTGCTTCGTGATCACCTTGATCACCTCCTGCGCGACAAGTCCTCCAAGCAACGCTGCTGTATTCGGGAGGTCGGCTGTTGGCGCACGAGCACTAGAGTTGCAATCAGCTGATGTGTTCCCATTCGATTGGGGATATATCAGACACACATCTCGCCTATGTACTCCTCAAACTCCTCGGGCAACTTGGTGCCAGGTGCGAGAAGCGCCTGTGCTTCTGCTGTAAGAGATTCGACTGTAGAGGATACACCAGGATGTTGAGTGATTGAGGCGGACAGGGCAGACAAGGAGAGGTGGATAGAGGCTTGTTTGGGCGAGCTTACGACGACATTTCCTGGTGCGGGTTATCACTATTCGGATAGAAATGTAAGTGTCGGATCGGACGAACGAAGAAGTGCTTTATCAGCATCAAGGGCACCCCACTTCTTTCCCCTCAGAACCTTGAGCGCATGCGCGTTCTTCACGAACAAGTCAATCACAGCATCGTCGATCGGCACAGTGAGGTGAGACTTGAAGCGAGCCTTCTCTTCGTCCGCACGAGCTTTGTACAGTTTCTGCAGGTGGATGTACCCGTCGGTATTCGCCTTCATATCTGGAAGTGTGCTGGTCAACGGAAGGGTATGTGGAGGCTCCAATGTGAACTGTCTGAGCGCCTCAAGAAGGTGGAAGAAAGGTGGTGAGTCAGGTGAGAGGCTCGAAAGTTGTCGATCCTGGAAGAGTGCTGCAATGTCGGAGGGCACGCCGGTCTCAGTCCAGCAACGGTAGGCTTGGGACTCAGCTTCGTCAAAATTCTCCTCGTCTAACTTGACCTTCAAATCAAGGATGCTCTTTTTGAAGGCAGTTTTCTCTGGGTAGGTTTGCGGAGGTCGTCCATCGTGCTTGGGGGCGGTGTAAGGTAGTGTATCATCAGAAATCGACATACTTACTGCTTTCTTCCAGTCTTGGAGGGCGCGCACGAGGATGGGGACATAAGGAATGTGTGTATGATCTGTAGGATCCATGTTTGCAAAGTCTAAAGACATGGAGTAGTCAAAGAGGGCGGGGAAAGCCTTGTCTATCCTCAGAGAGGGCGCGGTTTCCGAATGACTTTCGATGACTAGGTGATGTTGAGAGGGAGCGCGCGTTGCAGTTGGGGTGTAACTTACTAGTGTGCTCATGGAATTGAATGAAGAACTCTGCGAGAAATCCAGCCGATCTAATTACAACCAGCGGGGGGAATGAGTCATCAGACCACAACAAAGTTGAAAGCTTTTCCAGCAGATTTGGCTCAAGATTGTGTACGAGCACAATTGAGAATGACGTGAAATAAGAAGGATCTTTTTCCAGAAGTTCCTCCACGTTTGATGTATCTGCAACGCCCATTACGCCTTCATTCAGTTCTCCCAAAAGGCGCACGGCCTCCTCTGCACGCGATTTACCGATGCTGGACGGTCCTTCAAGGAAAAAGTTGTTTCCTGCATCTTCTGGTGTTACCTGAGTGTGATCTAAGATCGTGAACTTGCCGATGCCAGGCAAGACAAGGTTCTTGAGGACCGAGGTAGATGTGGCGGACCCAGAGATGACCAGGAGGTGCGCGTTTTCTAGTGCACTTTGTCCTGAAGCTGCCCAAAGCCTGCGTTTTTGGTAAACAAATTGAGTTTAGAAAGTTGTCTTCAAGGATTTCATACCGTAGCTGACGATCATAACGCCTGGTCTTGTTATCGGGCTGGCTAGACCGGGTGTTACTTATGAATCAGTCAGCAGTTACTGAAGAGCAAAAGCGCACTGAGATAGAATTGTAGCATCTTGGAGAACCTGGGCTTCTGACATTGTGGACAGTCGAAGAACAGAAATATTCTGCCGGCTGTCGACGCCCTCTTGCAAGCAATTGATTGAGGCGTTTGTTTGGCAAGGTTGTTGATCGATGACGGCGAGTGACGCGATCGGAGATCGGGTATTGTAATACTTATTCTTCCGACCAACCAGCGGTCCCAAGTCCGCCACGTTTTGCACACTCAAGTATTTCGTATTTGGAGGTTATGATTGGCAATCAGATCTTCATTATCCCTTGGCCATTGACAATTTAACAACCACTGACCTACTCCTGACGACATCCATCGAGGGTACCTAATTCTCCGAACTCTTGGTTTGAAATTTGTCAGCGCTCTGTGTGAAAGAAGAGGAAGAGGAGGTACTGACATTGTCCCCAATCAGAACAGCATTTCAATCGCAAGGCGACATTGTGGTCAAACATTTGCCCATTGTCTTCATGGTGACGAGATGTCGCGCCATCAATACAAACGCTTTAGTCAACATTTTTCCAGCGGGGAAAAATTGAAATGTCTCTATATCAACTCTGACTCCTTTTTACCCAAAGAATAAGTTGGCGAATAGAGAGACTCGTTCCGAAGGAAGATCATGGTAGGAATCTCAACCTAATAGTTGCCGTGTTGATGTGTTCTGATGTAATCAAACAAGGCGCTCAGCAGTGAGTGGCTTTATTGTCTTTCAAAGTTAGCAATTACCTAGTGACTCTGTCCCCCGTTGGCAACAGTGTCAGAATTCTTTGCCTGTCGATTGTTGGGAGATTAGTCACCATTGCAGGATTCTTCAATACCCCATATCCTTGCGTCAGGCTTGATTCGACTCTCGTTATCGCTTAGACATGAGGACTGTTGTTGCGGTCTCGTTGATGATCGTTCTTAATGGAGAACGCTCGGTAGGTTTGTGGGGACCTCACATTTAGCACGGCTGATAATCATCTAGATCTCATGCTATAAAATTACATGTATTGTACCATTGTTCCCTCTATCCCTTCCACATAGACCCTCTCCGCTCTGTCTTCCATGAGCTCGTCAAAGCGTTTCTTCTCCTGTTCACTCAAAAGCCTTGAATCGTTTCTCTGTGGACTCCAGAAATAGACAAGGTGGAAGTAAGAATCCTGTGGTTCTGACCGCAGATCCACGAGATTAGAAAGTGTACCATCTTCAACCAAGTACGGAGAAATTTCCAGATGATTGAGTTTTGGGCATGCAGTGAAGGACCTTGAATCCGAATCCGAATCCGATTCTCTTTCGTGACTTAAGATTTTTAGGACCGCTTCTGTAATGGGCGTCGGTCTGCACTTTTTGTCTGGGTTGTCTATGATGGAAAGCTTCCCGAGAGCGTTCAGCTCTAGCTTGAGGAAATCTATGAGCTCTGATTCCAGTGGGAAGATGTTCAAAAGCGACAACGACTGTAGAGGACAAAGAGATCGCTCTACAAGGCTCTTAAACCCAATACGTTTCGACCGTTCATGAGGACCTATTGTAAGCACGTCCCGTTCCAACGTAAGAGTATCCAACCTTGGACAGAGAACTGCATTGAAAAAGCTTTGCGAAAGAGGAGTTTGTATCTCGATACGGAGAGATTGGAGTAGTTTTGCCTGGATAGGCTTCCTATAAGCGACGCTGGGACCATTAAGCAGAATGACAGATAGATCTTGCAGATTGCTACATTGGCTAAGAATGTTAAGGCAATCTTTAGTGTTCATCATTTGGTGAATTCTAAGAACACGGGCATTGTGCCATCTAGTGTCGTTGGATGGGTTCCAAATGACCGTCCTGAAAGCATATGATGGTTGGTCACGGGGAACAGCTTGCATGGGAGGAATAGAACCATTTTGAGGAAGGAGACTAGGGGTCGATCTGTCGTTGGAATTGTGTACATTACCACTTGAATCGTCGCGATTGTCTGCATTGCCACTTGAATTGCTGGAATTGTCTGCATTACCATTAGAAGTCAAATGGGTATGTGAAATTGTTGGCGCGGCTGTGCCAAGAGGTTTTTCATTGTTATGAGTCGGATGAGCATTTGCGTAGGCGTCATAGGAGCGGTAGTAGGAGTACGTGCTAGGCGTATTTGAGAGAGCAGTTTTCTTTGTACCGGTGCTATGGTGAGGTCCAAAGAGTTCTGACCACATTGACCATCGACGCTTGGAGCGTTCCAGTGTGCATTCTTTATCATCTCGAGGACTAGAGCATGAACCTTGTATGGGAGTGAGAAACCTTAGAACCCAATTGGGTATATGAATCTTAATGTTAATGCTGTGAGTTTGAGTCGAGGTGGCAAGACTGGCTTGATCATCGGTCGGACCTTTGCTAGATCTCTTGAAAATACTCTTGCGCATTGGTGTACTGGATAATGTTCGGAACTATAATAAACATTTGGACTTGTCAGCCGAATGTTACAGACGTACAATTTCATCATTAGTCTGACCTAAAAAAAAGTTGCTAGATGCTGGATGGTGTGGTATGAGCTCGTGTCGACGAAGACTAGGTTTTATATAGCCACCATAGGGATGCTTTTCGTGCCCTTGTGTCTTGAACAATAATAAACACAACAACAAAAACAAAAACAAAAACGGCTACTGGCCTTGTACTGGTTCGAGTGTGGCAAGCAACATCCGTCGACAATTTACAATGCATAATAACCGAGTTAGCATGACAGGGTAAGAGGTAGGTTTAAGGGAGCAAGGATATGGATGTTGAGGCACAATATAATACCCAAGGATGCTTGTGCTGACATGTCCTCTGACGACAAGATTATCAAATACAAACGGAACAACTGTGGAAATTGTATAGTAGTTCGGTCCGAGTCACCAAGAGGTAAGGCTTTTATTGACTCTAAATAACAGTTCTTGTAGTCTTCGATGGTAACGTGCAACGGGGCGTTATGTGTCGGACGCGTAATGCGCTGATTCGATCCAAAAGAAATGATAATCTAAGCTGTACACAGGCCTAGACACGTCAGGATAAAGGTTGCAGCGTTTTTGATTTCACCGTTAATAAGGGAGAACTTGTCTTCGTCACATGTGACGCCTCAACTCACGCATGCCAGACCAGCAGAACATCTTCAGGAAGGCCTAGGTAGCAGCACAGTGATAAGCAAAATGTCTTTACCACTCTAACTCTGTCGTCAAGGACTTGATTGATCACAACGCGTCGTCGCTCTTTAATATTTGTCTTTGTCGTTCCAGGAACAACACGTTTTTGTCTTGAGGCAAAACAAGAATGTCAACGGGTCGGCAGTGGTTCTCTTCTTCAAGAACGTCTTCACTTTTGAAAACGGTATCGCAATTGCATTACTCTACTCCCCCACCTCACGCATACTACCATGCGATGGAAGCTGAAGGAACTTCCTAGCCCCGGCATCAGGAAAAGGAGAGAGCAAAATGTATCTGATGCCCCCATTCACCGCCTACCTATGGAAATCTTGTGTCTGGTTTTCAAGTTTCTCTACACTCTGGACCCTCTGTATCATAAGCAACATCTCAGACATGTGACTCTGTGTCTGCCCATGCTGTTATGCCGGGTTTGTCGTCGGTGGAAAGATGCCGCAACGTCGATACCAATTCTTTGGTCGACATTTGACGTGTACACGACAGGGCAAAATAATGATATGGCTTTATATCGACTCTGGCTCAAACGTACGCGGGGTGGACCTCTATCTCTTAACTTCAATGAACACTATGTTGAGGAGTTTGACAGTGCTCTTGCTCTGTTTTTTGCACATACGCACCGGTGGGCTGAGGTGAGGATGCCTTTGCAACCGTTGATCTCGGCTAGATTTTTGGAATTACGGTCGGACGACCTCCCTTTCCTGAAGAAAGTCACTATCCACGATCACTATGCTGGCGGAAGTCATATCAACCAGATCAACCAGATCATTCCCTTTCTTGCTCGGATACCGACCCTCTCTGACTTGTCCTGGAACGTAGATATACCATCTTGTTTTGCTATAATAATTTGGCCGAATCTTCGAAGATTTTCATCGAATTGTTACGTCAAAATCAATGGGTGCTTGGCATTGTTAGCAAATCTCCCCCAGATTGAAGATGTGTTTTTCTATTATTGGCCTCCTGATTACCCGGTCATTATTACCCGCACCGTCACTGTCAAAAACCTTCGTTCATTTGGTATTCATACTTGGGCTGACCCAAAGGAGCTCTTAGATGCCCTTGTTGTTCCGTCTTTGGAAACACTCTGGTTACCTAAACCTCAAGATTGCTCTAGTGTTCAGCGCCTCATCGATCGCTCTGGTTGCAAACTCCGCCGTTTGACAGTAGATTATCATTTGCGCGATGACATTTCCAGTTTTTTCAAATTGGACTGCTTTGGTTCTATACACTCGCTCAAAATTGCCGCTCGGACAACTCTAACTGATGATATAGCAACGCATCTCACATGGAACACTGGGAGCAAGTCCTCAGATAGATTGCTGCCCCATCTTTCTGTGATAGAGATCGATAGTAGATGTTGCATCACCAGCGATGGTGTTCTTTCTTGTATGATCTCATCTCGTTGGTGTGGGAGTTGCAGCCCTGATGGGCTCAAACATCTCGAGATTTCCAAAGATTTTATGGAGCGCAGATGTGGAGAACACGATAAAGCTCGTTTCAAGTGTTTGGAGAATGAGGGGCTATGTTTTGTTCTATATGATACCGTAGATTCACTCTTCCGGCGAGTTTGACCAATGAACCGGCTAGGATAATCTCAGATGGGGATACAACTCTAAGAACGTCTGAGTGGTTGTTACCAAGTTACTATGGTTGTTCCATTGTGTACTCACAGCCTTTTCATTGTGTGGAAATCCCGAAATGAGAAATTTGGAGAACTCGTCACTGTTGTTGGTGTATTGTTCTCCTAGACCGGGCCCTTGGTGACAGTGGAGATGGCCAATCCACCGATCCTATCAATATGTAACTCCCTGCTTTTGAATCTTTCTTCAGAGTTACTTGGTCCCCCTGAGACATCATTCACTCTCTATCATGCCCAGTTTTGGGTACAGTTGATATTTCTCATAATGCATAGTGTTGGGACTAACCCTAATGTGTTCCTTGCAGGTTGTTGACAAGCTTGGAGGTGAGTGGTAGGGAATAGCAATTTTTCACTGTCATTGCATTCAGGACCTGATAACCTTGAACCAGACACAGAAACCCTTTTTTTTTCTTGATAAAGAAGATGGAAGAGGCTATCAGTGACTTTGGAGGATGTATTTGTCCCGACTGCTTCCAGTTCACCATCAATATTATGAGATGGATTGAGGATGTCCTACTCTATCTTTCACTTTGAGGCATGAAAACCTTTAATATGGATGGTTTATCATGGAAAACCCAAGCAGAAAGGAGACAGAAAGTATCCACCAGTTAATTCTGAGTTGGTGGATGTGCCATTAGTACTTGACCAAACTGCAGCAGCTGCTTATAGTATTTGTAGTCTAATGGAAAATTTCTACTGGGGCTAGTCCAGCTCTCCCATAGCTTACTGGTGCTGGACCAGCTCTTCAAAATTGTTGACCTGCTGGGGCTTGCCCAGCTCTCCTGTAATCTCTCCCCCTCCTAGAGCTGCTCAAGCTCTCTGCATTGGGTACTGGCTGGTTATAGTACAATATGGTGTGCTGATGGTATGCTGATAAGTGATCACCATTATTTCCACAAGTCCGTCCACTTGCTGACCTAATTGTTTGCCAGTCTTTAGTTCCCACCACCTGGAAATGTCTACTGCCAACCTTGTCACTTCAATCTCTTGGACTTGGCCAAAATTTTAGCTTAGGTCAGGTGATGCATTGGTCATGCATCATCAGTCAGGTGCCACACAGTGTGATGTCTCAGTTATGCTCTCATCTGCAGTCATACTCACTACTGACTCTAACTCTTCCCCTGTGTGCCAAGTGCACATCTGGCCAAATCTCTTGGGTGCTTGATGCCTTGCACTTCCAAACATTGATCTAGGGCCTTCAGCTTTGTGCATTCATGCAGCAGATTCAAGGTCATATCTCCCAGACTCCATCTGACCTTGAGCTTGAGGTCATGCTTATTCTTTTCCTAGTGGTGTCCCATGATTCTTGTCCACAAACAAACCACTCCTGATCATTGGCCATGCTGAAATCATACAGTTGTGGCACTAAACAACTTGGGAACAATGCATCATTAGTAACTACATATAGTTGCAATACCAACACTTGAAAATACAGTACTATCCTCCTCTTTTGCAATGCTGGAGGCAATTCAGTACATGATTCAATGTAACTGGTTCAGCTTTGTGAACACAATACAATCTGATCTATGTAGGACACAATTTACTCACCCTACCATTTGGCAAGTTTAAATTCTCGGTTGAGACATATACCAAATTGCCTTCTGCAATCTCTGGTTCTTTGCCTTGCATATAGTTAGCATTCTGCATCTGGAACACACAGGCTTCAATAAATGTGTCATAAGCACTTGCTAGATTCAAGAGTGTCTGTTTAGCAAAGTTCTTTACTCCCTTATGAACTTGAGAATTTGCATGGATTTTGTGTATCATTGATGACAAGTACCTGCCATTAAGCTCAATTGGTGTGTACCATGTAATCTCTGAAATGCTTGCATTTTCTTGCAAACTCTGTCATAGGAGTTTTGTCTAACCAGTCCCACTAGTCTAGTTGAACAACTGCTCATACTATCTAGGCTACACTGTGATTTGCTCAGTCAGTCTGACCATCAGTTTGAAGGTGGAAAGATGTTGACATTAATAACTTTTCTCCCAGTAGTTTATGCAACTTCCTCCACCAGATGGAGATGAATTTTGAGTCCCTGTCACTATTGAGCTTGGAAGGTCATGAAGACAAACTATCTCCTTGAGGCAGCCAACTTCTGAGTAGTTACCATTGTGGTAATAGGAATTAAGTGGACTATACTGGTCATGCAACAAATTACTACCCAAAGGTGATCAGAGCCCTGAGACTCTGGGAAAGGGTCTATAAAATCAATTCCTATGGAATCCTGACACTGGAACTGGCAAAGAATGTAATTTCCCTGATGGTCAAGCATTCAATGTCTTTGACTTCTGGCAATACTGGCATGATTCACAAAATTGAATCATATCTGCAACTATTTATGGCCACCAAAACCAGTTCCTCACATAGTCTAGTATGCATTGTATTCCAAAATGCCCTACCACTGTATGGGCTTGTTCCAAAATTGTCATAATCAGCAACCAATTCCTAGGAATTACTACCACCTGGTCTTCATGACTATTAGTGGTATATACCAAACTGTAATAAACTGCAAATGGTGCATGTTCTGTTGGATGCTTGACAATTTCAGAATACATTTGATTGGAAGCCTAATATCTGGGGTTTTTCCTTACTGACCATAGAAGCTAATACTTTTTTTAATGTCATATCTGCTGTTGCCAGATTCTGCTGCTTAGTATGCACTTCCACTCCTCCCTCATGCTGTTCTAGCATATCATTCAGGATTTGTGCATCTAGATTCCACTGCTCCAAACAATCCTTAAGGCAAAAACTTTGCCAGACTTCCTGAGCACACATTGCTTGTATCTTGACAATATATTCCTTGATCTCAGTAAAGCATTGAATGGGTACATCCTTACCCTCCAGATTGATGCATTTATCTGCTTGAACATATTTACCCAGATCATACACATCTTCCACCATGTCACTCTCAAAATATTGAGACAAATAATCAGCAATTTTATTGAGCTTGCCTTTCACATATGATGTCAAGTTGATATCTTGACATATAGTCACTGTTGTGGTGACAAGTGTAGTTGCATCTTGAAGAATTCAAGTGCCTTATGATTCATTAGAATATGGATCTTATAGCCCATTAGCTTATCCTCCCACTTGAGGAGGGCCTCTGATATGGCTAGCATTTCTAGCTTGTAGACTGCATAGTTTTGCTGCACCATAGTAGATTTCTTGGACATGAACCCTGCAAAGTGGCATGCCTGCCATAATGGTCCTTAACCATACATTAATTCTACTCCAGTTTTGGAGGCATTGCATATGAGCTAGATTAGCTCATCCTATCTTGGGTCTATCAGCCTCAACATGGGTGTTTTAGCACATATCTGCTGTTTACATATCAAAACATTGTTGATGCAAAGGCTTCCAGTGAAATGGAGCTCCACTCAGTGTCATGGCTTTTAAAGGACCAGTGTATTCTGGGATGTCTGGCAGAAATGTACCTATATAGTTTACCAGTCCCACAAATTGCTGGATGTCATTTTAGTTCTGTGACACTTGTCATTTCCAATTTTGGCTGAGTTAATCAACATTGATATGTATTTCCTTCTCATTAATGACATGTCCTAAACAATCCTTCATGGAATACAGCTTGCATTTTTTCCATTTTAAATATTATTTATTTGCTCTTAGTCATTCAATATGACTTGCAAGTGCTCCTGATGCTCCTCTATGAAGTCCAAAAAAAATGAAGATATTGTCTAAATCAACATGCATGAAGTATTCAATGACATCTCAAAATATCAAGGTCATTAGCCTTTAAAAAGTTGCTGATGCATTACAACCACCAATTTGCATGATATTACTGACAAATGTTTCCATGGGTGACACAAATAGCATCTTGAGTATATCCTCTGTGCAGATTTTCACCTGTTCATACACATCAGTCAAGTCTATTTTTGAGCAGATTTTTGCTTAAGCAACATTCTCTCTGATGACCTCCTGGTCTGAAAGGGGGGTCACACCTTTAACTGTATTATCATTGCTCTACCTGGTATCTAGTGCAGTATGTAATGTCCCATCTTTCTTGGGAATGCACAACAATGGTGCTGCCTGAGCAGCCAGTCACACTTTCCACCAATGTACATTCAAATACCAATTGGTCTTGTTCCACAGCTGGTCTTGCAATGCTTGTGTGCAATAGATCCTTCAAACACAATCCCCTGGTCCTGAATCTTGAACCTACCCTGATCTCTCATAATTGACTTGGTCAGCCATGGACTTTGCTATCGGAACTTGTTGCAATCGGCAATGTTTCTCCCAATGCTCAGTCTCATCCTGCTTAGTTAAGTATTGACTATGGATGTTGTAGGGAATACTGTTCCTTGGTACTGTCATTGGTGATTGGCAGCTGCTCTTCAATGTACAAAATCTTCCTGTAACTTGTTGAGATTCTTAAGTGCTACCAGTATTTCCATAGCTTCATCAATAGCTGATGCACAATTATGCAATAACATTTCATAAATGACTGATTCAAAGCTGTTAAGCTATGTCTTTCCCTCTGCCTATGTGTTGCTGCACTTCTATCTTGAACCCTCAAGTAAACAATGCAACATAATTGTCCATTTTTTTAGTTGGAGTTGCAGAATTGCAACATCACCTAGCACAAGGAAAGTCATTGTATCTTGCGATGTCATCTTTGATGAGACCTGTTTTCCTGGGCTTTCCCTCACAAACACATCCCCAGTGCCGAATGTTAACATATTTGAAGCTTTCAAAGACTATCCACCATATGATTTGGATGATGCCATCACTCCTCAAGCAGAGCCTGCACCATCAGCAGGTATACTGGCAGGCAACAAATGTGTTTTTGATGATGGTGAACCTCTTACCAACATTGAATCGGATACTGCAGAATCAGTGGGAGCAAGGGTCGACAAATTGCCAGCACTGCCTGAAATGGTGACATTGCCATGCCATGACAGCACAGCAGGAGCTGAACCAATGCTACAGACACAAGCACCACATCAATCTAAATCTCTGCTGCTGCCATGTGAACCAAGTCAGCATGTCTGATTCCAGCACACAACGCTGACACAAAGTATTGAGATGCCATACACAGGCAACAGAACAAAGAATCACCTCTCACATGCGAGCCACCTCTGCCACCACCACCATCACCCTACCCCGATGAACCAGCAGAAGAACCTCTATGGCACATTGACATTGGTGATGCTGACATGCATGAGGAATGGGAAGTGGCACTTGCTTTAAACGTTGAATCTGATGACACATTAATATTTGCTGGCCATGCCTTTGTTGAGCACGGTGCAGATTTTGGCGGTTACGAGGCTATTTGTGCAAATGCTGCCACACTACACAAGGCCAGTGCACACAATATGAATCCCAGATTGTATAAGGAAGCAATGGCTAGTGAAAACGTGTCAGAATAGTACAAAGTGATGTGTGATGAGATGAACTCACTTAAGGACAGCAGCACCTGGCTGTCATGACCCCACTAACTCCAGACCCTCATACGCTGCTCTGACCTCAGCACACACCTCCCCCGCACCTCCCACACATCTCCAGGGCCACCAACAACCTCACAATGCTGCATTGGCAATGCCCACGGCCATCTCCAGACAGACCCCCAGGCATCACCAAACCCCAGCACCTCGGCTGACACATCACCCCAAGACTTCCCTGTCACCAGATACATCCAAACTCCCAGCATCCCGGCCCCCACATAACATTCCTCCCACAAACCCTCAGCACGTCACCAGGCCATCTGCTTCTGTGGCGTTGATGGGTGCCACTACCACACACCACGACTGCTGACCCATCCTATGTGAGGCAGCCGTGGCCTACACCAACACGCCCAACAACTGCCATGACCCCAGAGCAGAAAGCCTGTCCCAGGACTTAGCTGGAGGATAATCAGATGCTATGGCCCCAGGCTAGAACTCTGCCTAGGACCTTGCAGGAGGGTAATATATAAACCGTAGAATAGCATATGAGTCGGGTAGTCTTGATATTCACCATAGTTTCCATAGTCTCCGTTTCTGTTCCAATCTAATTTTGTGTCTCTCTTTCTCTCATCTTGTCTCTCATATCTTGTCTCCATGCTTCGTACTTCTGTTCCATGACTCATATTCCTGTTCCATATCTCTCCTCTATCTCTCTATTTCCAGTCTCATATCTTTTCCCCTCTATCTCTATCTCCATTCCGTATCTCTTATTGTCTCTCGGTTTCCTGATCAATCTATCTCCTATCTGTTCTGTACCTACCCCTAACAACTTCTGAACCCACTTCTGTTCCCCAATCAATACAATCTTCCGTTCCCTGTTCCCCCCTCCACTAAAAGCCCCAACCCCCTGAACTTGTGCTCCTCAACCTGGAGCACTCCCAACCTTGTGCATGTTACTACTCGTACCCCAGAGCATCCGGACTTCACCCCAGACCACTTGTAGTTGTACTGGAGCTTCTGAGAAGCCCTGGACCTGCACTTGGCCTCCCGAGCTTGCCTAGTAAGGACTTGCCAGTGTAGCTGAGCCCCTGTCATCAGCGGGACCTGACATAATATCAAGACTCTACCTTACCCTGTACTTGATGGCTATGTACACCTATGCCTACACCCCTGCAGGGTACGACTACTACGTGCGACTCATTCCTGAGGGCCCATATGCTATTAACTCCCCCCATACTCCCTACCCCACACC